>VWZV01011477.1:65385-82941 GCA_013397155.1 Irena cyanogastra
AAAAAAAAAAAAAAAAAGTTACGCTCTGCATGTCTTTTCCTCTATGCACTTGATGTTCAATGCTTCGGACAGCAGCTTGTCATTTAGTCAGACTTACATGTTCTGTGGGTAACACACTGGATGGATATCTGATCTCTAATGGCTACAGGTTTTCAAAAGATAAATGATATTATTGCCACACACCCTGGTTCATATGTTATTCATCAGGACTAAAGACTAACTTAGATGTGCAGTTGGTCATTCTGCACCTTGGGCAAAAAATTCTTTAGGACTCAGCATTCCAAAGCATCCTAAGAGGGGACTTTTCCTCTACCTTCCATCAGCCCTTAGTAACACAAAAGGCTTGCTTCAGTTAATTTAGTTCCCCTTTTGGAGACCACTGACAACATACCTAGATGAGCAGGTTGCCTAGCTAGGCTTGGGATGTTTCCAGGTCTTCTGTCACTCCATGGCAAAGGCCACGACACCTGTTGAACTGCAGACAGTTCCAGCTTGATGGAAACTGACATGTGAAACTTCTTAAAACTGAGGCACTGAGCATCTGTGGCACTGTTGATGATTCATCTACCAATAAAATGTTCAATAGATATGCATAACAGTGGCAGCAGCATTTTCTGCAGTCACCTTTTTCATTCTGGTCCAGTTTGGAGACAGAAACATGCTCCACCCCCGTAGTTTCACTTCAATGTGATGAACCTTAAAATCTCATTTGAAGCACAGCAGGTGGGTACTAAAGGAGGAGCCCCATGCAGAGCACCCTGGGTTATTGTGTATTTCTGACAGGATGAACTGCAAACAAGATTCTAGGCCTACATGAGCAAACTCTGCATTCATGTACAGCAAGATAACTCTGGTGGGTTTATCTACTCTCATGTCTTTCCTGAGATTTCAAGTTACCCCAGTGTGAGAGACTGGAGAAAATCACTACTTGCTCAAAACAACCAAAATGTGTGTGTGCGTGGCAGGGTGGCAAGGCAAGCTCTGCAAAAAGTGGGATGATGCACTCGTCCATATCCCACCTCCCTGGAGCCTCTAGTCCAGCACCAGAATGGTTATCAGCCACTGGCACACCATGATGCCCTGTGTAGCCTGATCTAGAACAGAGACTAGATGGAGCTAAAGAATAAAGTAGGGATGTATTAGGAGGCCTCAACAGATACATCGTGGGCAGTACAAGAGTCCAGCCAGAGCTACACCCAAGATGAATCCAAAACGGTCATAAAATGGACGAGCAGGCACAGGGTCTCACACTTTTATAAGTTTTAGTCCATTAGCACATTGGAGTTAATTGTCCAATTACAGCTTTAGCTTATGAAATCCCATCCTTGTTTTTCTCTCTTCATTCCACCGTTGTTTATGCTCTTGGGCCTGAGATCTGTTGGGATCGGTTGTCCCTGGTCCCCAGCTAGAGAAGGAATTGTTTTGTCTACCTACTCTGTGAAGAGAGCTTACTATCCCCCAATATGAAGCTCAGAAGTATACACTAAAGCAGTACAGAATCTGAAAAATATAAAAGCTAAAACCTGAGGCATCAACGAGAAGCCCCAAGGGGAGGGGAGGGTCCCAGGAGGCTAAAGCAGATAAAAGCAGTTGCACAGACACACCCTCTCCCTAACTTCTTCTTGAGTTTGCTAAGTCAATACCTTGTGAAATGCTTTATGCCAATTGAATGTTTTAAAATTTGCCAGGTACCCTTATTTTCTGAAGTTTGCCTGTAATTGTTTAACCTCTTGAGAACATTTTTATCCCATGTGCCTGTCTCAGAGAATAAAAAAACTCAACCTTAAAGAAACACATCAAGAGAGTCCAGGGCTTTACACCCTGATCTAGTAGATGAGACACCTTCTTCTCAAAAGGCACCTGGAAAACAGGAAGAATAGCCAGGGAAAGTCAAATAGCCCTTGATAAGGTTATGTGGGTTGCGAAATGAAACACCGCTACTGGCTTAAGCCTTGTCTAAGCTTACAAAATTATGCCAGCGGAACTCTGGAAGAGGTCTGATAAATCTCATTTCCTACTCTGAGCTGATTAATGCAGCTCAGCCCTTGTCCTGGTTTTGGCTGGAATTTGAGTTGGTTTTTTTTTTTTTTTAGAAGCAGGTACAGCACTGTGTTTCAGATTCAGTATGAGAATGATGCAGATAACACACTGATGGTTTGGCTGTTGCTAAGAGTGCTTACTCTGAGCCAAGGACTTTTCAGTGGCTCATGCTCTGCCAGTGAGGAAGTGCACAAAAAGCTGGAGAGAGCATGGCCAAAACTTGGGACCCAAACTAGTCAAATGGATGTTCCACAAAATAGAATGTCACACCCAGTATATAAACTGGGAGAGTTACCCAGAAGAGGGCTTACCGGGGTTTGGAATTGACCAGCAGGCGGCCAGCAATTGTATTGTACATTACTCACTTTTCTTTGGTTCTCTCTCTCTCTATTACTATTACTACTAATATATTTTATTCCAGTTCAATTATTAAACTGTTAACCAATAAGTTTCACCTTTCTTTTTCCCCTCAGTTCTCTTCCCCATCCCACTGGGGTAGTGTGGTGTTTTGTTTGATGCTAGTCAGTTAATTCATGCTAGTTAGGTTCACAATGGTTTCTCCTAAGTGTATCCCCATCCTTTCCCCTCGCAGTGGTTTTGCCCAAGTTGTTTTTCTCCCGGTTTTCACGCCACCTACCTGCCAATCTTCCCTCTCCTCCCCCAAGCTGCTAAAAATGCCCATGTCAATCCTTACCAGCACTACCCAGATCCCATGTCAATTACCCTTGTCCAGCCCTGTTCTTTCTAGAAGTTTCCCTGTCAGTTACCCCTTTCCTTGATATGGATTTGTCCCCCAAGGTTTTCCCCTCCTCTGTGCTGTCCCTATTTGCTCCCTGTCGTCCCTCATCCCTCCCCTGTCGGACCCCCATTGGCTGACCTGCGTGCCAGCCCCCTGCTACAGTGTACCTTAAATTGCATTCCCGGGCATTGCTCGGGGCCGTTTTCTTTGCTGCCCTCCTGGAGGAATAAGACCCTCTCTGGAATAAGCGAGTGAGTGGCCTCTCCTTCATCCCTTTACCTCGGCTCCCTAGTGGGGACAAACCTGCACTGCGAGTGACCCCACGCACTGTCGCTGGGGACCAGTGTCTTGTCGGGCTCCTCAGCCGGGCCCTCCAACTGCCCGACCGCTGGTCAACCGACCCGGAAAGTGACAGGGTAGGGTGTTGTTGAGTGACCAGCTGCATGGTAGTTATTTGCCAGCTGGGGCTAAGCCACAATGCTTCCTCTATGCAAGTACGTTGCGTTCTCTGGGGGAATGGTTTCTTCCCCCCAGGACCCCTGGATCTGTAACCACATAGTCTGACCCTTCCTTCCTATCTTGATCCTATTGGCTGGGGTCCAGTTATCTTTCCCTGAGCAGAAGACTATATAATAACCTGCTTCTTCCTGACTCGCTCTTTTTCCTGGATACTTTCAAGATTAAACCCTTGGAAACCCCTGGAGAAGGCCTCTTTTGAATTCTTTTACCCTGTCCCTATAATACCCTTCCAAAGCCCTCAAGGAACTGGGCTAGCCGGTGCCCCGGGGGCGGGCAGGAGGGGTATTCATTACAAGTAGAGTTTTAGTAGCAGCTAACACCAAGTCACGTTGCTTACTCATACTATGCAGGTAAGTGCAGTGGGAGTGATGAGCCAGTTTACACAAAGCAACACTGGAAAGCAATGGCTGCCTTCAGCGCACTTGTTTTCCTCAGTTCTGCCCACTGCCCTACACATCCTTTACGTTTTAGTGACAATTTTCTAGTAATGAGTATCATGAAAAACAACCAAATGAGGTTTCCCACACTCTAAATGTCGTTGAAGTATTCTGACAGCTTGCTCTTTTCCAGTGTTTGCAGCAGATCCCATGCTGCATGCAGCTCCTGAGACCTCAAGAGCAGATTCCCAGGGGACTCCTGGGTGGTGCAGTGTTGCTCTCTCAAAATAGAGAAGCAACCCTGCAGTTCTTTTTTCTCATTGCACTGACACTTTTAAGCTGAACCATTTCCTGACCACTGTGGCCAAGTCCATTCCATCTCCCACTGGGCCTTGTCCATTCCCAATTAGCAAGTCTATGGCATCTTTCCTAGTTGTCTAAGTACTTGTAATAGAAAATTCTCTCCCACAAACTTTAGGAATTTTTCAAATCTGCTCACCAGAGCAGGATGGCATTTCCAGCTGGTCTCTAGAAAGTTGAAATCTGCCATAAGAACAAAGGCTGCTGATCCAGAGAGTTCTCCTAACTGTCTTTCAAACTTCTCAGCCCTGGCATCCTGGCTGGGCAACTGATAGAAGACACCAACCACATTTGCTTTGTTTTCCATCCCTTCATCCTCACCCAGAGACTCCCAAACACATCATCATCAACTGTAAGGGTTGTATCAAACCTCTCCCTTCTACTTAGTGCAACAACTCCCTCTTGCCCTGCCCTCTCCTCAATAGCCTGTACCCTCCATCCCAGCACTCTGGGTGTAGGACAAGTCTCACGCCAAGGATATCCCAGCTCTGTGAATGGACCAAGGGTTCCAGTCAAAGGCACTTGCACCAACAATCCCCAAGCCATCTGCCAGGGACACCCCAGCCCCTGAGCCCCTGCCCTCCAGAAGAATTTGGAGAGGCTGTCGGGGCTAAACAGAACAAAGGGAGCCACCACATTAATTCCTAGGAGCTGCCAGACAGCTCTTAGCAGCCAATAGCCAGAATGGACCATGGCAAGACCCACCACTATGGTTCACACCACGAGGCCCCCAGGCCTTCCAGTGCCCTGGCTCCTCCTTCAGACTCCCTGAAATCCCACGGTCGGGACAAACCTGACCCCTGCAGCCCAGAGATGCTCTCAGGGACAAGAGTGGAGGTGACTGACTGCCATTGCTTCTGATTCTCTCTCAGGCTCAGCCAACCCATGCTGACTGGTTGGGCAGCAACAGCCCTTCTCCACAGCCCCTGGAAACCACAGTGAAGCAGAGACCCACCTACAGCTTGTGGAAAAGCCCCACTCCAGAGCAGGTAGAGATGCCATGATGGAAGCTATGGAGATCTCACACAGGAACAGGCTCCTGTCAGGAGCTGAAGCCTGTGCTAAGGACCACACACAGAAGCAGGTTTCCTGGCAGCTGGAGCAATCTGTTTCAGAAGCACTGCATACCTGTAGAAAGGGCCCATATTAGAGCAGAGGAACAAGGAGTAAAAAGCAGCAAGATTGAATGTTATGGACTGACCATAACACCCATTCCCCATCCTTCTGCACAGCTGGGGAGGAGGAGGTAGAAGAGCCTGTATGCAAGAGTGAAGTTGAGAAGGGAGGGGAAATTAATTTTAGTTTTACCTTTGTTTCTTATCCCTCTACTGAATTTTTCATTGGCAATAGAAGATATTGTCTCAAACTCTATCTGGCTAGTGACAGTACTCTACCCTGTCACCTCAACCCAGCTCTCCTATCTTACTTTCTCCCCCATCCTGCGGAGAAAGGAAAGTGACAGCAGCTCGGTGAGCACCTGGCAGGCAATCAGCCGATGTCAAACCCATCAAACTCATGGAGGTAATGCAGGAGAGACAGAGAAGGTATCCTCCTCATTCAGCCCTCAGAGCTACTGCTGTGCACACAGAGAAGGGCCAAACTTGGAAAAGAAAACCCTGCCAGAGCCCTGTATATTGCACATGTCTGCAGTAGGACATCTAGGATGTGCTCAGCTGGGTGAATGTTGGTTATTTCAAGGTGGTCAGGAGGAAGAGTTTTATTGCCAAGGCTAGACAAGACAGATGTCCTTCAAGTATGCAGCTGTAGGGTATAAAGAAGAGGAAAACACTTCTTTAAGGCTGCACAGCTATAGAATGCAAGGCAGAATGCACAGGCTCCAATAAGGGAAATAAAGAAAAGGAATCTGAAAAAAAATGTTTCCCAAGGGAATACTCCTATGTTAGAAAGGGTAGGACAGAACAGCCACTCAGCTTTTGGGAAAACTCAAAATCAAACCAATCTCAGGCAATCTGGTCGAAGTTCCTGCTTTCAGTGAAGGCTTGTACCAGCTGATCTCCAGACAACCCTTCCAACCTGGAGTACTCCTGACTGCACAAATATCCAGTAGTCTGGATACATGAGACACTCAAAACCGAAAGAAAAAACTCCATTTGCAAGACACACAGTACATATGTAAATATATTTTAAAAAACAACAAAAAAAACTTTATTGCTTTATTCAGATTTTGACATAGCTTACCTTAAAATTACTCAAAGTCCTTTGAGAATTTCTGTAGAAATCACTGACTACTACTCAGCAGAGATCAGCTTAAACCAAAGAGATTGAAATGATGCTGGAATTCAGACTGCATCACTTTTATGAACTAAACGTTTCCCTGGTCTAAGAAGAGTAATCCCCATAAAATACATTTCCAGGCTCATTTTGTGCTCCTTTTCTCTTGTTTGGTTTACACAAAACTTTGAAATACTTTGTGGATGGCTTTATGCAAAAAAAACTTCCTAAAAGTCCTCTAACAAACTTTTAGAATTACCTACTAGCAATATTCTAATCTTCTTTGACTTGAAAGTGCATACACATTCAAAAGTTTTATACGTTTCCCAGACATTTTCTTTTTAACAGACAGAAACCCTATCAGACATTTTAATTCTCAAAGGGAAAAAAAAAAGTACTTAAATTCACAGTTTAAACAAGTGTTCCAAGGAAAGCCCACTACATTTTTTCGTCTGAGAAGTCAAACCACGAGGATCTGTTGACAAGTCTCTTTGGCAGTCTTAGTATCAATGGCTCTCTCTCTGGACACTCTAAGAAGGAAGTCCTGGGGGAAGGCAGTGGACTGGAAGGCGCTGCTGGTGCTTCCTGAACATAACTGGTTACAGTTTCTGTGTGAGAGGTGTTACTGGTGGTATTCACTGTGGTAACACTTTGATCAGCTACTGTTTCTTGAAGTTGGACATCAGCATTTCCAATGCCACCATCTAAGTTTTCCCTTGTGGCAGGGATACCATATTTTTTGTCTACTCCTCCAGTTTCCTCACATTCTGTCCTTCTCAGAAAAGATGGAGACTCATTTTCCCTCTCATTTATTTGAGTTGTGCCTGTCCATGTAATACTGCTGTCCCATTCGGTACCTTCTGGCTCCTTGCTACTATCACTATCAATTGTAATCACCACGGGAGAAGAATGTACTGAGTTACTCAAGTGATGTTTCCGGTGTTTCTTCTTATGCTTTTTCTTTTTCTTTTTAAGATGCCTCGTTGTGTCTGTTGCTTTTCCTTCATAGACTATCTCCACACTTGGACTCCTCATTTTCTTCTTCCTTTTCTTACGCTTCATCTCGCCACTTGCATGATTGTCTGACAGGCTATCTTCATTTTTGCAGCAGTCACCAAATTTTGAGGAACTTTTCTTGGAGTCATTTTCTCTTTCTAGACTTGTGCTTTCCATGAATGCATTCTCCAGGTGGCGAGTTTTGTACTTCCTTTTTCCACCAGGCTTTTCACTTTTCATTCTGTCAGTTCCTCCAGAAGGAGTCCTTGATCTATTGCTTGACCGACTCCTTGACCTGCATCTTTCGTAACAGTAATAATGTCTCTCATGGAGTCCCCTCTGGCTATGCAGATCTGTCCTCTCAATAAATGATCGTATCCTGTATTCTGGACTAGCAGACTGCCTTGAGTAAAGAGTGTTAGACCGGGTCCTCCTTCTACTGGAGGATTCATAGCTGTCTCCAAACACCTTTCGACTACAGAAAGCAGAACCCCACTGGTGTCTACTTTGATAACTGTCTCTTACATAATAGCGATCGCTGTCTCTACTTCTTGATCTTCTTTTACTGTGGCCTTTGCTGCGTGAACGTGATCTGCTCACTTCTCTGGATGGAGTGCTCTCACCACTTAGAGAGCCCCTCTGGCTTTTCAGAGAGGATCTGGTGTCATGAGCCCTTGACCTTCTGCTGCTTCTTTTGCTCCTGTGTTTACTACTATCTCTGCTTCTCGATCGTCTCCTTTTAAGTTGGCTTTTGCTATGGTGCTCCCTTCTAGACCGATGGCCATGACTGCCTCGACTGTCCCGTGAACAGGACTGTGGGCTTCTAGACTTTCCCTTTTTAGACAATCTGTGATTCCAAGGGGAGCATACTGTGTCACTCCCTGGAGAGGGGCTCCAACTCAAGTCCTGTGGAGGGAGATCTTTTCTTTTACATTTGTTCTTCTCATCCTCTTTTGATTCCATCTTCTCGACTGCAGGAGATAAACAGCTTCTACAACTTCCTACATCATCCTTATATGTTGGGGAATGTGGTGAGAAGCTCCTGCTTGGTTCACTCTCACTCCAGCTGTGACACTGGACCGGTTCCTGTTTCTTGACATCTTCCCTTTTCTCTTCCTTGATGGACTCCTCAGAGTCAGAGGACAGCTCAACCACTTCTGGTGTCCTCTCAGCTAACGGCTTAACGTACCCAACAATGACACAATTGTCTGAGGAAGAGCCGCTGTCGTTTTNGTATCGGCCGCCGTCCTGAATGCCGCGGATGCGCACGCCAGTGCGGTACAGAGCCCTGCGGAAGCTGATCATGTCCTCCTCCTGAATCTGTCGCAGGGATCTGCCCTCTGCGCTGGCCTTTCTCCTCGACGCCAGCCTCCTGATCATCTGCTGAATCTCTCTGTGTCTGTGTCGCATTGGCTCGCTCGACAGCCCTTCAAACAACATCCCGTTATCCGGAGGGGACGGCATCCTTCGCGAAGGAGACCCGCGCATGCGGCGTTCCCTCGTTAAGGTAGTGCGGTAACGAAACCTCCGCCCATCTGGGCTGGCAAAAGAGCTGGTTTCCAAAGGGCTGAGTACGTACTCCTTGAAGTCATCTTCAGCACGAATCGTATGGAAAATGGAAAAAAAGGGTTGCTTGCAGAGCGGGCATTCTGCTTTGTTTTTTGACCATTCTTGGACACAGCGGAAGCAGAACCTGTGCAAGCAGCGATCTAGATATGCAACGTTGTCAAATCTATCCAGGCAGATGGGGCATTTGGAGTCAGGAGACGCATCTGTCGGCAGCTTACTGGTGCTGGCTTTTGGTGAAAAATTACTGTCTTCTGCAAACTCCTTATCTGAAGTCATGTTCTAGAAAAGACAGAGACAGAAGACCATTGCTATCGCAGAGAGGCAAAAACCTTACCCTCTAGATGCAGAGACCCATAACAACTGCTTTTAAGGTTACAAAACCCAGCAATGGCTCTGAGAGAGTGCTAAACAAAGATGCCGCATGCCCTACTTTGTCTGACTGCTCTTCACAGTAAGATCTAGTTCTTCAGTGCTGCAAGTTTTACACAGTGCTTGAATCATGCTGGCATAGATGAAGGTAACAGGCAGGCCTGTCTCCTTCCCCATTCTTAAATAACTCTTTTGATGCGGTCAGTAAATTTATGATTTACATGGTATCCTCCAAAACATAGCTTAAAAAAATCTAGCAATTACATATGAAAAGTATGAGAACAGTTAGTTCTGTACTTTCAAACAAACCAGCCAAAAGAAGTAACTGGACTTGAACTATGTTATCACCTTCCAAGTTCTGCTGGACCTGCTCTGTTCCTGCACAGTCTGCCCTTCTTTGGGCATTCAGGCTGGACCACATACAGCTTGTTGGATTACACAAATCTCCAGGGATGTGTTCCTGCCAAAGTAAGTATATTTTTCAAGATTGAAGCAGAAACAACCAGATATCATCCTCAAGTACACACTGCCTTTTATCTAGTGAGGTTGTTATGCTGATTTTGCCTGAGATACTAAATTTTCTTCACAGTGATTGGTCTGGGGCTGAGCTTTGAATTTGTGTTGAACACAGTGTTGATAATACACAGATGTTTTTGTTACTGCTGAGCAGGGCTTCCACAGAGCCAAGGCCTTTTCTGCTGTTTGTACTTCCATGCTGGCGAGGAAGTTGGGAGTGCATGGGAGGCTAGGAGGAGACACAGCTGGAACACGTGACCCCAAATGACTAAAGAGATTTCCAGACCATGTGACATCATCCTCAGTATGGGGGAAAGGAAGAGAAAAGGTGAGACATTTGAAGTGAAGATGCTTGTCTGCTCGAATCACCATCACACATGATAGGGCCCTGCTCTCCTGGTGATGGCTGAACACCTGTGTGCCCATCAGAAGCAGTGAATAAGTTCCTTGTTTTGCTGTGGTTGTGTGCACAGCTTTTAGTGTCCTTATTTAACTGTCTTTATCTCAACCAACGAGTTTTTCAGCTTTTAGCCTTTTGTTCTTCTCCCTGATCTCACTGGTCAGGGAGCGTGCAAGCGGCTGCCTGGTGCTTTGCACCTGGTTGGGATGAAATCATGAGAGATGTCAAACATGGTCACCAAAAAAATCCATCTATTTAGAAGTTATTTTAGGTTTTGGCGTTACCCTAAAGCATTACAATCCAGTAGAAATAAGCCACTACCCTATTTCAAAACCCACTGGCCCATGTTTTGCAGCCTGTCCGGCAGCAGGCCTTTCCCACCGCCAGGACACCGGGCACCACGCGGAGGATAGGGCAGCAGCAGCACTGGGGGGCCAGGGGCGCAGCCCGGGCTCAAAGAAGCGCCCGCGCCCCCACGGCGGTGAGCGGGCCCCAGGCCCGGCCCCGGCCCGGCGCCGCCCCCGCCCGCTTCCCCCGCCACCCTCGCCTCGGGAGGGGACCGGCGCTCCGCCCGCCCCCAGGCCCGCACTCACCGCCGCCGGGNTCTAGGGGCGCGGGTGGCCGCCCTGCCGCAGCTGGAGTGCCGCTTCCTGACCCAGGGGCTGCCCTAGGCAATGGCAGAGCCCACCGGCGGCGCCGGCGGGAGCCTGGCATTGTCTCCGAGGGGGCACAGGAATCCATCGGAGGCTGGAGAAGCCGTGTGGTTGGTGGGGCACATAAAACATAAATAGCACGTAGGAAAGAAGAGATAGATAAAGCACGAGCCGTTATTAGGAAAGAAAAAAATAACTCTCCTTGCTGATTTTTACTAGCACGTACCTGCAGGAGACACAAGTGTGCAGAGGACACAGACAAGGCCAGCTGTGCAGCCTGCCAGAGTACCTGCATGTATTCCTACCAGTAGTTGTGTAAAACATGGGCTCAGCCAGCCCTGTCTCTTTTCTCACCCACAGTCAGTATGGACTAAAGTTTGCAAAAGCGCGTGTGAATGCACAGATCCCCAGAGTACCCTTCTGTTCATGTGATAACCTTGCCCCATATCCTGAGCCATTTTAGTCACTCCCACGCACCAGCTGGTCCTGCTTCTTGCTCAAGGGCAAACGCGTGCTCTGGCACTTTCCAACAGGCACTCCACTCTTAAAGATCTCCCCAGGTACCAGCACGGGCCTATTGTTCATTACCTGCCTGGACCCAGAGCCAGCTTCTCACCAGGTAGCCCACCTTGAAGTTTGCTCAAGAGTTATATCCCTGCCCCCAGTAATTTTCCCTGGTGTTCAGGGCAGATGCAACCTCTCTTGTGTCCACAGCAGGCAGCATCAGGCACGTGGGCTGTGACCTGCAGTCCAGCTTTGTGTGTGGCTGCCAAGACTCACTCATTTTACTTGCCTCAGTTCCCTAGTAGGTGCACCTGAGGCACACGTACTGTCCTACCCCAGTGGCTGAAGCCTCACTGTCACCTGCACTCTTTGCTGGCATCAGGGCCATTACCCACTCCCATTGCTGGCATAATAGGAGGGATTTGTATCCCAAATAGTTGTACTCTGTCAACTTGATAAATGCTGTGTGCATGTGTCAACTCTTAGGCAAGTTGGGACCCACTCAGACAATTCATCTCTGGGTCATGGAAATTAAAGGTATACTTGAAAGGCATTCCAGGCTCTTCACGGGGGTTTATAGTTTCTGAGCTGAAAATAAGCAATTCTAGAAGTAAATGGATCTGGTTTGAGGTGCTGGTTTTCTACACCACTATGAGAAGCAGAACCCGTGTGGCTCCTCTGCCACTGCCCACACAGATTGGCAGCACCTCATCCCACATAATGTCATGAAGCTGGGGAACAGTCTTTTCTTGAAGAGCCTGGCTCTTCTTCCTCTGCCATAAGGTCCTCTGGGGTCCTTTGGTCAGCAGCAGGAATTTTCCCTGCCAGCAGCTTTGTGGGAATAAGAGTGTGGAGAGGTCTCATGTCTTTCTGAGCAGCAGCCACAGCACTGGCAGTGCCTGCGCTGTTGACAGTGGTATCTGCAGTCCCTGACCAGGCACAACTCCCAGCCCTCTTTCTGGTGTGCGCTGGCACCTCGGACAATGCTCCCTCAGGCACAGCAGCAACAGCTTCTGTGGGAAAGGAGGTCAGTGGAAGGTTCAGATTGTTCAATTTCTACGTTTGTTCAGCATCTCCCATCTTAGCTACGTCACCCTGTAAATACATGAAAATCATCATAGGCCTATAGCAGTGCTCATCCAAAGGTTTCTGTGCTGACAGGCTCTTGTGGCTGCAGCTTTCTGGCCATAGAGAGCAAGGCACAACTTTCCTAGGCATTGTCCTGGGGAAGGCTGTGAGAAGATCAGAGAAAAGAATGCTAGACAGTCCTTATCTTCACTTGCTGCACCTGTTGTTGTGAAAACATGGAGTGTGTTACAGAGATTTGTTTACCAAAGGGTGATTTCATAATTGGCCACTAGTGATGGTGTTTGAATTCAATTGACCAATCTGTCTGTATCGGACTGTCTGTAAGGACGATGAGTTTCTTAGTAAGTATAGTATAATAAGTATAATATAGTAATAAAGTGATTGATCAGCCTTCTGGAATCATAGAGTCAATGCTAATTATTTCCCAGATGGGAACGTCATGCTACGATAGGCTCTCTGCCTCTCTGCTGACTTTCTCTGAGCCAAAGCTGACTGGCTGGATCATTTTTCACTGTCCACACCGTAAGAGCTCAGGTTCAATGCACCCTTGTCCTCACTGTGGTGTTGAAGCCTTCACTAACTTGCAGTTATCCACTCCTTTCCCTGGCTAGCTGGGAATCTCCAGCAGCATGACACCAAGAGCAGGAGTTAGAAATAGTCTCTGACCACTGGCTGGCTCCTCTTCAGTGTTATCTTTTCAAACTTTGTTTTAGGTTGCACCACTGGTGTGCACCTGGGGCTGCACATAGGCAGGTACCGATCAATTCAGGGTTATGGCCTGTTCTGCTGCAAACCTTCCAAGTGTCACTTTGCAGTCAGCTCGATGGGAATCTCTCTTTTTTGGCTTTGTTCCTTCTGGGCTGCGAGAAGATCTTTGTGATCACATAGAGATGCTTTACTTCGAGCTGCCACCAGATGGCAAAATACTCCCCGGCATCCCCTCAAAGCTGGCTTGCCTGCGCCGCAAGCTGGAGCCATGCAGGACTGTGGGGAAGCAGCTCTCCCTTCATCTTAGCTGCTGCTCGGTGTGCATGTTCGGGATGCTTCTGCAAAAATCTCCAGGGGACCAAGACCTGTCCATTTTCTCTTGTCCCCTGAAGTCCAAGCCAGAGACTATGACTGCTCACAAGAGAGATAAAACACTTGATAATGTCCCTGCTTTTGACAAGGACCTTGCACACTGACAGCAAGCTAAGGCAGAAGGAGGCCTTTCTCTTTTTATGACATAGCTCTTAGCTAACTGAGAAGCCTGTGTGATGTTTCTGTGTATATTAAAAGAACTGAGAGCCTCACTCAAGAGCTTTTACTTCTCTAGCCTGTCTTGACTATTCTCTGTATCCTCTCTCCTGTACTGCTGTCACAGCTCAATGCTAGAATAAATGTCAAGGGTCCTAGAAATATCTCCAGTTCCACATCCTGATGCTGACCTGAAGTCATGTCAGCATGATGGCAGAAGCAAGAAGCCACTTTTACCTCCCCCATAACACAGAAGTGGGATTAAAGGCCCCACAGAGATTCAGAAAATACCCCCTTCTAGTCCAGTGGGAGGGTGCTGGTTTTGGCTGGGGTAGGGCTAATTTTCTTCACACTATCAGACTTTGTGATTTGAATTTGTACTGAAAACAAGGCTGATAACATAGGAATGGGATTTTTTCTGCTAAAGCAAGGCCTTTGCTGCTCCTCACCCACCCCACCAGTGAGGACACTGAGAATGTACAAGGAATTGTGAGGGGACACAGCTGGGACAGCTGACCCCAAATGACCCAAGGGATATCCCAATCCTATACCTTATGGTGCCATGCTTAGCATATAAATCTGGGCGAAGAAGAAGGAAGGGGAGGAAGTTCAGCCATGGCATTTGTCTTCTCAAGTCATCCTTACATGAGATGAGGCCCTGCCCTCCTGGAGATGGCTGAACAGCTAGCTGCCTATGGGAAGCAATGAAAGAATTCCTTGATTTGCTTTACTTCTGTATGTGACTTTTAGTTTCCCTATTCAGCTGTCTTTGTCTCAACCCATGAGCTTTTTCACTTTTACCCTTCCAGTTCTCTTCCCCATCCCACCACAGAGGAGTGAGCAAGTAGTTACAGGGTGCTTAGTTTCTGGCTGCGGTTAAACCACAACAGTCCTTCTTTAGGACCAATGTGGGGCTCAAAAAACTCAGATTATGACAGTGTAGATTGGAATGTGATAGATGAAACTTTCAGATGTTACAGCTGTTTAATTATTAATCAGCAGCCTCCAGTGCTTGCCCACAGGGCTCACTTGCCTCACTCTGTATTGCAATCCAGTGCTTGTTGGTGGCTGTTTGCTGTTGTGCTGTGCTTCTTATCTCACTCTACTGTGCCTGGGAACATTTTGATAACAGCCACAATGCGCCTGGGCTGGCAGGTGGCCAGGGCATTGCAGCCATCTGCTGCTGTACTGGACAGGTTGGAACTCCAGTATGAATTTGAATGGACTGTGACCTGTGGATGAGTCCACAGTACAAGGGAAGAGTGTGAAAAGTCCTTTCCCTGAAGAAGAAGGAGAGGCAGGAGGTGGGCCAGGTGATGAAGCAGAGATTCCCCTGCGGCCCGTGGTGAAGCCAAGGTCAGGCAGGCTGTCCCTCTGCATCCCATGGAGGTCCATGGTGAACCCTGTAATTGCTATAGCAGGAACACGTTTCTAGCCAGACTAGAAGCAAGGTGAGAAGCTCATTACACTCTTCAATCCCTCCAATTCAGTTCAATCCCGTCTTCAAACCCTCCAATCTGGCACAAAATGCCCAGGGGTGGAAATAGTATTAAAGGATGTGCCTTTGAATTGTTGTAACCCATTATTTGAGTTTCATTTACAGGAAAAGGAACCACATGAACAGGAAAAGGAACCTGTAATAGGAACCACACGAACCAATGGAGGACAAGCCTTACAATAAACAGTGCAAATGCAGCAGTGGCTTGACCTGAGCTGGCTCTAGGCCACAGTACCACACCACATCACCTCTCCTCTCCTGTCCTGTCCTAAGTGACCAGCAGGACAGACAGAGCCCCAACTCATGGGCCCTGAAATGAATTCAGTTGACATTCTATGGACATATGTTAACATTTGGTGGGGTTTTACAGGGGGTGTCCATAGACTAAGGGAATGATATCTGTGTATTACATCAAAAGATAGAGAGAGAATGGGGGGTGTCAATGAGATTCTGTTAAATCATGTAGGACTACAGCATACAGTAAATTGTATGAAGTAAGGAGTAGAGCATATGCTGGGGTTTTCTGGTGTTGTTTTCTTCACAATGGCTAGTATGAGTCTGTGTTTTGGAATTGCACTTAAAACAGTGATGATAATATGAAGCACTTTCTGTTACTGCTGAGCGAAGGTATTTGTCTTCTGAAGTCACTGTTATGTGTGATGGAACCCTACTTTCTTGGAGATGGCTGAACACCTGCCTGCCTCTGGGAAGTGGTGGAGGAATTCTTTGTTTTGTTTTGCTTGTATGTGTGTCTTTTGCTTTGCCTATTAAGCTGTTATTATGTCAGCCCATGAGGTTATTCACTTCCACTCTTCTGATTTTCTCCCTGATCCTGCTGGAGGGGGAGTGAGCAAGCAGCTGCATAGTACTTAGTTGCCTGCTGGGTTTGAACCACACCTCTGAAGTTTTAAAGCCAGTTATCTCATTTTTTAATACACTCATCTACCTCTCTCTGAAAAAGCTGTCTATGAAGCACCTTACTGACAGTGTTATGTATTCCACCTCTCCTTTTTGAAGCTCTCTGTTCAGCTTCTGCTCATGTGCTTGCTCACAAAAGTCAACAAGCACACAGAAACCCTCTCAACCTGCTTCTGGGACTTAATAAGAAGGGTTTTGTCTCAGTGTTCAGAATCCACCATCTTCTCCTCACCCAAGAAGATGCAGTTCAGAGCAGAAAGCCTGTGTTTCCTGTCGTATTTGAAATGATACAGCAAAAAACTATGTCTAAGCAGCATTAACCATTCAGATGACATCACCAAAGATGGCCAAAGGAATACATGCATAAATCTGATGAAATCTCCCTCAGATCTTTTTTTGTTTTTAATCCTCTTTAATAAAGCATAGCTTATATATCAGAGCAAGACTGGTTTATTAGTCTTGAAGTGGTTTGTTTGTTTAGGTTTCAGGGGGGTTGTTTGGAAAAATTGTGATCAGCATGCTTTTGATTAGCATAGCTAAGAGGACTTTCATTTAATGAAATGATTAGTTGATTCACCCAGGTATACAGCCACACTAACAGCTGCTTTAATGGAGACAAAAGATTCTTCTTCAAATACAACCTTATCTCATTAACATGAAACAGTACCCATGGATACATGTTAATTATAAGGTTGATAAGAATATGTAAGGACAGCTAAACCTGGTGCCAGTGAAGGTTATGGAACAGAATTTCTTGAGTGTGCTCCTATGGCATGTACAGGACAAGCAGGGGATCAAGCGTAGCCAGCATGGGTTTTAGAAAAAGCAAGTCTTAATCAGCCTAATTTCCTTCTATGTCACGGTGGCCCACCTAGAGCATGAGGGGAAGGCTGTGGATGTGTCTGTGTGGACTTCAGCAAGGCCTTTGACACTATATCCCACATTGTACTCCTGGAAAAGCTGTCAGCCCACAGCTTGGACAGGAGCACTCTTTGCTGGGTTAGAAACTGGCTGGATGAGCTGGCACAGAGGGTTGTGGTGAATGTGCTGCATCCAGCTGGTGGCCAATCACCAGTGATGTTCCCCAGGGATCAATGTTGGAGCCGGTCCTGTTTAACATCTTCACTGATGATCTGGGTGAGGGGATCAAGTGCGCCCTCAGTCACTTTGCAAATTATACTAAGTTGATCTGCTGGAGGGCTCTGCAGAGGCATCTGGACAGCCTGGATTGATTGGCCAAGACCAATTGTATGAGGTTAAACAAGGCCATGTGCCAAGGTCCTGCACTTGGGTGACAACAACCCCGTGCAGATCTGCAGGCTGGAGGAATGTGGCTGGAAATCAGCCCAGAGGTAAAGGACCTGGGAGTGTTAGTCAACAACAGCTGAGCATGAGCCAGCCATGTGTCCATGGTGGCCAAGAAGGCCAGTGGCATCCTGGCATGTTCCAGAAATAGTGTAGCCAGCAGGACCAGGGCAGTGACTGTGCCTCTGTACTGGGTGAATTCACATCTCAATACATGTGTGCAGTTCTGGGCCCCT
>VWZV01011479.1:3049-21659 GCA_013397155.1 Irena cyanogastra
AGGCTATTGCTTTTAAGGGGTAATCCTTTGTTAGCAAGGTGTGCCTGGTGGTGAATACCAGACACCTGGACGTCCATAATTCTTTGCCTTTTATTGTCTCTTATTGTCCTTATTTTCATTACTATTTTCATTACTATTAAACTTCTAAAATTTTAAGACAAGTGAATGGCGCTTTTCCCAAATACCAGAAGCTCCTTGCCTAAACTAGCAAAAACTAATCCAGCAAAGATAATGAAGTAACAATCCGTGCAGCATCTGACCACACTGGGGCGAGGAGAGTTTGAACACTAGGGTTCTCAGGCTCTGGGCACTGGTTCATCTTAAAGCTACAGCAGACATTTTCTGGGCACAAAGCACATGATTAGGGAATAGAGTATCATCATAAAATCACCCCATGACATTCTGCATCTTCATTTCTTACCACGCACTATTTCAAATTAAATTAAAATTCTAACAATCAAACTGTTCTCTATCAGACTTTGCTCACTTTGTCACTTTGATTCCATACTCCTTTCTCACACATTAAGTCTTTCTCTGCTTATACGGAAAAGACCAGAGATATTGGGTTAAAAATCAGGTACAGCTCACAGAATAGTTATGTTTAATTGTTAATATAAAATATAACATCTTTATTTACTAATATAAAATGTTACTTATTGATCAGTTCATCTGTTAAAATGGAACACATAATTTCTAAGCAGCAAAATAACTGTTTTCCAACTATTAAAAATAAACTCTTATAGCTGTAATTGAAGTATTGCAATGTTACATTTACACAAGAAAAAGAAACACTTTTTAAAAACCCCTTATCACCACAAAACAGTGACAAGTCTTCACACAAGTATTTCCTCTGTCAATTTCCTTCAAATCCCTTGAACTTTTCCATTGGAGAAGGAAAAGAGGGTTTAACTTAAGGGTTGCAATTACACAGTTACATTTTTAATAAGCCAAATATGAACTCAGATTATTCTATTATGGAAAATTAGGCTGACCTTAATTTGTCCTGCAGGACAAATTCATTTGGAATAGCAACTTCAGGAGATAAGACAAAACAGATACTGTGTTGATCAGGATTAAACCGCATATTTGGTGTATTTGGATCAGACAGAGGTCACAATCAGAAAGTTCAGCTCTATAAAGATACTAGAAACTTTACAAGTTTTTTTAGTACTACAATGCAGAGTAAACTAGCCATGCATAAAAAGAACAGGACAGCTGTATTTCATTGCTCTGTCTGGCTAAATTAAAGGATTTCAGGCAATTTCTTTAAGTATTTCTATTACTGTTAAGTCCTTATGAAACCAGGAATCATATTGGGAGCTTCTCAATTTTGATTTAGCAGCAATTTTCATGCAGTCAAAGAAACTCAGAATTATGATGGAAGTCACTGCTCACTGAAGTATTTACAGTATGATTTCTATTCTGTGATTCTTTTCTATTAAACATGTGATACTACTTCCTCACAGAAGTGCTACACTGAATTATTTACCAGAGATGAAGACCAGATATTCTCAGGCAGGGAGGCCTGCTGTGGCTTCTTGAATCCAAATACGCAGAGCTCATGGATACACCAAGATGTAATTCTGACTCCTACCAGTAATGACTAGAATAGTCTTTGAATAGTCTTTGATTTACAAGTGTAAAGTGTTATTTATTGTTCTTCTATTATCCTACCTTATTCAGTTCATCCCTGTAACTATTCAAAATAATTACCAATGTTATTTCTGTGCCATGTAACTCCCTTACACTCCTGTTCACCTCATTCTTCAATATAAAGTGCCAAATCCAAAGCACAAAGATAATCTTGCTGTTGGTACACCAAGAGAAACAGATTATTATTATGGTGAGAGAAACTGCTGCTAACAGTCAAAATTTCATCATTATACTATGAATATGCACAGAAATTCTTGAAGGGAAGGCATAACTTCCTTTCAGCTCTGCTCAGATACTGGAAGAAAGATAATTCTTCACATGCTCTCATAATGCATTAACCAGCATCATGTATTGTAACAAGAGGGGGAGTGGGTTGGTGACAGAGACGACACACACCCCCCAGGTCTTCATGTGACAGCAGCATGTTTTATTGTTCCTACCTTCCTTAAATAGGAGGATTTTAATCTCCCGGTCCAGACAGCTCATTGGTCTGGCTTACACACCTCCCAGCTCCTGTGCCAATGAGGTGTCTGCAGCTTAGGGTGGAACATGATAGGGTGAAGTCCCTGTATGTATTCAAATCCATCCTATCATAGCTCAACCCAGAGGCCAATTTATGGAACCAGGCTGGGTTTCTTATTTATAATCGAATTAATTGCCCAGTACAAGCTAGCTCATACTTTAACAACGTATTATATAATTCTTGTTCAAACTGTATCCTAATGGTTGCACTGAAAATGTCTAATGCAGTATTTTCTTCTCTTCCTCCATGTACTAAAAATTGGTTTATTTACCTTTATCTAATTATGCACAATACGAAGTACCACACATTCATTAATTTCATTATTCAAAGTATTTTTCTGGATATTTTGTTCTTTACAGTCTAGAGGTTCAGACTTTTGATAGTCCATTAGGAACAAATAAGCAAATAACATACTGCCAACCTTCTTGCCAGCCTCTGTTAAAACCTTTCAATTTCTTACAGGTATGAACAATGTCAGAAAGTCTCATTGGGTAATATAGTACCTACAAACTGCATGGAGCTTGGGGGTCTTCTGGTGTAATCCGTTTAGTATGTGCTCAAGCAGGACCCATGCAGGAGGGTTAGGTATAGGGAAGGAACTGTGAATATTATGAAGTAACAAAACACCACAAGAGTCTGTGGCATCAGTAATGTAGAGTACACAGTGTATACTTTTAAAACATTCTCTTGTTGACATCACTTTAAAGCCCGCAAAACTGCCGTGAAGCTATTGAACAGGCTTAGAAGTGACTTCGTTTACCTAAGCAACCTGAAATACTTCAGAATCAAGTATTTAGAATGAAGGGGCTACTTCTCTGGAGTTCAAAGGAGAAATTTCCACTTTAGGAGAATACCTAGTCTCCAAAAAAGAAGCTGGAAAAGCAGACATCACACAGGTAAATGCAGTTGTTGTTCAAAAGAAGCCTCAGAGCAAAGAGAACAGAGAGGTGATACTCTGCTAACACAATCCAGAGCAGAGACAGGTACATGAAAAGTCTTCAAATCACTCTTTGTCCAAAAGCAATGTCTTAAGTCCAAAATGTCTAAAATGTCTTAAGTGCAAAGATTTGCACTTTTTCTGAGTGCAGTTTTGTCTTTTTTTGCACCAATTTAGAAATATGTAAATCTAGTTACATCATTCAGGCTGAGGTGCCCCAAGAAGACAAAAGAATAAAAGATCAAGTGAAAAGTTTTGTGATACGGTACAAAGAAAATAATAAAGAGGAACAGAGTTCCCTCATGGCCGTTTGAGAGGATTACCACTGCAGACGAGAAATTTAACTATTATCAAAAATAATCCATTAATGACAACTGCTAATTTTACTTTTAGTTACTGAAGCTAATTAAATTCCTGCAATCATGGAAGACTATTGTTGTTCTGTTAATTTTGTCTAACAATAAGACTGCTCAAATGTGAAGGCTGCTTTAAAATAGAAATACCAAAGGCATAGAAAACTGAAGTTTGCCTCCAATGCCTCCAATGTTTCCAGAGAATATGATTTTTAGGAGGAAAGGGAGAAGAGTGTAAATACTTAATCAGCTTGATGATGGAAATAATGCTTCCTTTAAGAATGAGAAACTTGTCAAGCACATTATTTAACAGAAAATATTTATAGTCTTTAAATAAAAATAATGAATTGTTTACTTTTTAACATAAACTTCTGGCTGCTTTATTTTAAATATTTAAGTATATTTTTGTTTGTTGACATATTTTGAAATAAGGGAATGTATAAATACTGAAAATATAAACTATAAAGAGAATTCAAACATAGGACTCAAAATCAGATTTCACGGTACAAACATAGAAGAAAATGGCCTCACCGTAGAGATACCAGCACAATATTGAGAAATGAGAGCAGTGGTAACTGCCTAAGCATAATAAGTATCAGGTTTTCAGTACTCCAGGGCCTTCACATCTTTGCAATCCTGACCTTCTGAGTACTTTTCCTACAGCAACCTGCAACAAGAGCCTGCCAGCAAGATGCTGCAAACAGCAGCAGCTTTCATTAGCTGATCAGTGATAACAGCTTATGCTTTTGCACCTCCTTCTCTCTTTTCTTACGTCATCTATACCTCTGCAAACTCCACTACCTGGTCTTCTCTATGTAAACCTAAGGGGTTCTCAGTTCTTAGTTTCAGTCAGCTGCCTGGCTTAGGGTGGAGAACTGCTGCTTCCCAGGTGACCAGCCAGCAATGCCTGCACTGTTGCCTGCTGGGGCACCTAACAGTCCATGGTGCATCTGACCAGCTGTTGACCTTATACAGACTTAGCACGGTGCCAGTCATGGGCTGACATCATAGCAGCTGGGTGAGCCATTGGTATTACTTTCCACGGTGTATGTTGGGCTGTAGCTTTTATTTGTCATTATCAAAAGAATAATTTCAAATTAAAACCTTCTGGATTTTTCACAAAATTTCCAGGCGAAATTCTCACATTGCTCATCTTGACCTAGCATGGTCAAAGGAAGAAGTAAAATAGTTTAGTTCCATTTTGCACTTTCATCCTGTATTAAGTTGTCTAAAAATAGTAAGTAAAATAATTGCAACTAAGAGAATCTCAGATGAGTTCCAATTCAATGTCTCCTTTACAACTTCTTTCTTGATCTCAATAATTTCTGAGCTAAATTTATAGAAAATAGCTCTTAATGACCTTTCTGGATGCTACTTCATTAAATCTGACAAATATGAACAAGTACAACATTGCTTTTCCTGTTCCAGCATGAAAGTTAATTTTTTTCTCCTGGGGCTGTAGTGGCCAACAGCTGGCCTGGAGGCCTTACAGTTTTAATTAATTTAATAATTTAATCATAATTTTATAACTGAAATGTAAGTAATTATATAATTACCTTAATTATACCACTTGACTAGTGTGGGCTGTTGGGGAGCAGGTCTAGGCCACTGGGGACAAGGGCAGCCATTGGCCAGTTAGCTGGGTGGCAACTAATTTAGCCAATCAGAGATAACTGTGCAGACTTTCAAAGCTATATAAGGCAAACAACTCTCAATAAAAGTCTGTTACTGTTGGATGAGCATGGGGTTTTGTGTCATCGCTTCTGTCTCAACAGCAATGAGTGGTGAACCCCGACATGATTAGCAATAGTACAGCTGTGGGGATAGCGGCGGAGATGGAACCCCAGTGGGGGAAAGTGGCCAAGAGAGCTGCCAACAGCTGAGAGCTGTGGAGGAAGGCATCTGGAAGAGCCGCCAGCAGTTGAGAACTGTGGAGGAGGGGCAGCCAGAAGAGCTGTGGAGGTCCGGATCTTGTAAACAGAAGAAGGTGCAGAGGACCCTTGTAAATAGTAGACTTTTACAAAAAGACTTCTAAAAACTGGAGAAATGGGAATGTGATTTTCTACAGAAGAAAGAGAAGTGGCTCAGAGCTATGGATTACACACAGCCATAAGAGCTGCAGCAGAGAGACCACGGGCACCACCCACCAAAGAACCAGCAGAGAGAGTGAGTGAACCCTTGGCTGTGCGGGCTGGGAGGATGGGCAGGAAGCCGAGGGAGGGACAGTCACTATCCAGGACCTCTATCCCTACAGTGCCACCCAGCCACACTGCCGCCAGAGCTCCCCCGCTGCTGCTATTGTCAGTGCCGGTATCGCAGGTGGGTTCACCCATACTGCGAGCGCTCGAGCCACTGCTTTTGGCATTGAGTGCACAAGCGAAGTGCCTGAGCCTGCTCGTGCTGCGGCCACTGGAGCCATCTTTGTACTCCGTGCCCCATATTGTTGTTGGTTTGTGTGGTATGCCTCTGTCTGCAGATGATTGGGCCACACAACCAGTGCATGGTAGGCCCACTAATGACTATGGCACACAAGTGGAACCTGGAAATCAAGCGGCACTCAGCGCTGGAAGTGATAATGCAGAGCTGCGAGCCTCTGAACCCAGATGTGTTGGTGGGAGGCTGCCAGCACTCGGTACTGAGGGGCACCACACTGTGCAACATTCACAGCTAGGGCTTGAGGGACATTTTCTATTAACAGATTCACAGTATCCCAACCAGGGGGAGTCAAGCTACCACACCTTTGCTGCTCCACAAGAAGATGCTTCCACCAGACTGCCTATATTGATTAACATCTCTACCTATGATCCGCTCAGCTCTTGGAAACAAATAAAATTAACAGCTATTGCAGAAGGAGATCTTAACAGCGCTGAAAGGATTTCTGTACCCTTGCTTTCATTATCATTGGGTGGCCAGCAGCCCGTGGGTGGAAGAATGGTTAAAGCATTCCGGTACTGACGGGTGACGGGACTGCACCCAACAGGTATGCTCCCTTTCACTGGCAGGTCTTCTCTGAGTTACACCAGCTAGCCACCAAACATGGACTGGGGCCTCCAGCAGTAGCAAGCATGCTACTATTTTTAACTACTGATGAGATGCCACCTTTCAATACCAAGAAGATAGGAAAGCTACTTTGTACCCCAGTCCGGTATGTGATGTTCAAGTCCACCTGGCAGTGATATGCAGAGGACCAGGGGCTGCAGAATCTAGAGGTTCCCCAGCAAGATCCACAATTTGGGGCAGGAGTTGCTCAACTTATGGGACTATCCCCCGTTGACAATCCACAGTAACAGGCACACTTACATCCTCTAATATTGGCACAGGCCAAAGACTTGGGAAAACTAGCCCTGTTGAAGGTTGCAGACATGGCAACACTGACTCAAAGGTATTCTATGATTAAACAGGGCAATAAGGAACCATATATACCGTTCATAGAGAGGTTAAGAGATGCCGTGGATAAACAAATAATAAATATTGATGCAAGAATTCAATTAATACTACAATTGGCATGGGATAATGCAAATGAGGACTGCAAAAGAGCTATCAATTTATTACCAAAAGAAAATCCATCCTTAAGTGAATGAACTGATGTGTGTGGTAAAGTTGGAACAGATTCATATAACATGGCTTTGTTAGCTGATTCTTTTGCAGCTCCTGTGGGGTTGTCACATTGGTTATGGATGTGGACAACAAGGCCACACAAGAGCAGATTGTCCCTGCAAGACCAATTCATTAGGGACACATCAAAGACATAGAAAGGTTACTACTGTGGGAAACTGTAACTGATGCTGGAAGCCTGGTCACTCGGCCAAGCACTGTTGGTCCAAGTTTCATCTTAATGGACAGCCTCTTAATGAGCAGGGAAATGAGAACAGGAGCACGGTGGGGAAGCATGCACAGACACAAGCATCTTCCCATCACCCAGTACGAGTCTATGTGACCGGCTCACTGGGAAGACGAAAGAGTCAGCAGGTATGGATGTTTCCACTGCCATCAGAGTAACTGTAAGTTCATTACAAGTACATGAAGTTCCTCTTGAGGCCTAGGGAGAGGGTTAAGTGCTCTGTTGTTGGGGGGATCAAGTGCAACACTACAATGCATTTTTGTTCACCCAGGTGTCATAGATGCTGATTTCACAGGACAGATGTGTGCTATGGTGTTAATGCCTTCTCCTCCTGTGACTAGCCCAGAAAAAACTCATATTGCCCAGCTTATACCTTTTAAGTCTTGTGTTCCCACAGCAGACCCAAGGACACGAGGAGACCAAGGCTTCGGATCAACTGGAGAACCCCAGGTGTACTGGACGCAGGTCGTCTCTGAATGGAGACCAAATATGGTTTGTACACTCTCAATGCCTGAGGCAAGTCCATCTTACATAGAGGTCAGTGGTATGGTAGACACTGGAGCAGATGTTACTATAATTTCTACAAACACATGGCCTCAATTGTGGCCTACCAAAGCTGTAGGATTGTGGTCTCCACAACCTTAGTCAGAGAGTGAGAAAACTATGTTTTCTCAGGGTCGGCTTGAGACTCTAAGCAGTCCTAGCCAAAATAATGATAACTTGTTATTATGACAATCTGCACATGTTGTTTTTTCTTTCTTTCAGTTTTTTTCTTTTCTTTCTAAGATAGTTTACTGAAGGGTGTTGAGCTGGCCAGCCAACCAGGTAGAATGTATTGATTAGTTGACCAATCCGATCCAGCTGGATCAGAGTAGTGCATAAAAGGAGAAGAATTTGTAATAAAGTACATTTTACTGAAAACCTAGCCTTGGAGTCTGTGTCATTTTCTTACAGTTATAGCGACATAGGATCTGTTATTGCTGGCCTCAGAGGTACCACACAGAGTCATCTAAGCAGTAAACCCCTGTTGGTTAAAAATTTTGAAGGTCAAAGAGACACTATATGTCCCTATGTTACTGCTGTCCCACTTAACTTATGGGGAAGGGATGTCTTATCAGCATGGGGAGTTCGGGTAGGAACGGATTTTTAGCTGGGGTCACTGTAATAAAATAAAACACCCTACCTTAGCCTTGAAATGGCTCACTGAACAGCCTGTGTGGGCTCAAAAGTAGCCCCTTGAAAAAGAAAAATTAAACACCCTTAAATCCCTAGTTCAGAAACAAATGGCTCAAGGTCACATTGAGCTTTCAACAAGGCCATGGAACACATCTGAGTTTGTAATCAGAAAGAAATCAGGAAAATGGAGATTACTCCATGATCTAAGAAAAATTAATGCTGTTATGGAGAGTATGGGTGTTTTACAGCATAGAATACCATCACCTACTATGACACCAGCCAATTGGGACATACTAATTGTTGATTTAAAGGATTTTTTTTACTATTCCTTTACACTCAGATGATACCCAAAAGTTTGCCTTTACAGTGCCTTCCATCAATCATGCAGCATCAGTTGAAAGATACCAATGGAAAGTGCTTCCATAGGGAATGAAGAACAGCTGTACAATTTGCCAGTGGAATGTTGCACAGGCACTTTCAATAGTGAGAGAACAATTTCCAGGGGCATATTGTTATCATTATATGGATGACATCCTAATAGCAACAACAACCAAAGGCGGCCTTTTACAAATATGGCCAGAATTGATGCAGGCACTGCAAAAATTTGGCTTACAAATTGTACCAGAAAAGGTACAACAACAACCACCATGGAAATACCTGGGAGTAAAAATATTAGATCAAACCATACAACAGCAAAAAATTAAATTTTCAACCAAAATTCAGACTTTAAATGATGCACAGAAACTTTTGGGTGTCATTAATTGGGTAAGACCTTATTTAGGATTAACCACCCCACAGTTAGTACCTTTAGTTAACATCCTTAAAGGTGACCCTGAGTTAACCTCATCAAGAAAATTAACACCACAAGCAAAAACTGGACTTGAATTACTAGAATGGGCCATAACAAACAGACAAGTGTATCAGATATGTCCAAAGGTTTGCATTACAGTATTTGTAGTTATTGCTGATTTACATCCTATGGGTATCAATGGACAATGGAACACTCTGTGGTCTGACCCATTACACATTCTGGAATGAGTTTTTCCACCACATCAACCTAAAAAGACAGCACCTTCCATATTTGAATTAATTTCTCAATTAATTATTAAGTGTCACCAAAGATGTACACAATTAAATGCAAAAGATCCTGCAAAAATTATTACATCTATTCCAGAGAAATATTTTGAATGGTGCTTTGCAAACAGCAGAGCATTGCAAAGTGCTTTACAAAATTATTCAGGACAAATTACCTACCACCTACCTAGTCATAAGCTGCTGCAATTAAGTCGCAATTAAGTGACTGTATTGTCACTGAGACCACTGAATCATTGTACACCACTGAAAGGTCTCACTGTCTTTACTGATGGTTCTGGGAAAATGGGGAGAGCCATTGTGACCTGGAAGAAGGACAAGGAGTAGCAAACACCCAAAGGTCATGATACTAGATCACCTCAATTACTGGAGTTATGTGCTGTCTCTATGGCTTTCCAATGATTTCCTCATACTTTCTTAAATATCGTAACTGATTCTGCCTATGTCGCAGATACAACACAAAGATTGGACCAAGCTTTACTGAAAGAAATTGACGACGTCTCACTATTTGAACTGTAAAAAGTTTTGTGGCATACAATCAAAATCAGAACATGTCCTTATTATATTTTACACATTTAGAGTCACACTAATTTGCCTGGTTTTATAGCAGAGGGTAATGCTCGGGCTGATTGGTTAGCTAGCCCTGCCTGGACAGCAGCACAACCTGACGTGCTGACACAGGCAAGAACATCCCACGCCTTTTCTCATCAGGGTGTTAGAGCATTACAAAGGCGATTCTTACTGACAAACATAGAGACACACAACATTGTTAACTCTTGTGCCAACTGTCAAGGTCACATTACACCATTGTAGATGGGGGTAAACCCCCATGGTCTGAGAGACTTACAAGTCTGGCAGACAGATGTCACCCATGTCTCTGAATTTGGACGCTTTAAGTATATGCACGTTTCAGTGGACACCTTTTCATCAGCCATGTGGGCCTCAGTCCACACAGGGGAAAGAAGCCGTGATGCCATCGCACATTGGCTTTTAGCCTTTGCTGCTCCAGGCATTCCCCATACAATAAAAGCCAATAATTATCCAGCATACATACTTTTTAAAACTCTGGGGTGTGTTTCACCACACTGGTATTCCTCATTCCCCTACAGGACAGGCCATTGTTGAGTGAGCCCACCATGGCATGCTTGAAAAACAAAAGAAGGGAATGTGTGGTGAAACCCTACAGAGCAGCAGGGTAATGTCTTGGTTTGAAAAGACAGATGTCTGTTAAGGAAGGCAGGACCTTCCCTTGAAATGGAAAATATAAACTCTTTCTCTCCAAATTATTACAATTTTGAAATTAAGAGGTTCTCAGGCAACGATAGGGGAATAGGAATAACAGTTCTTTACTAGGAAAATTAAAAATATAAATGCAATAATACAAAAAAACCCACTGAAAGAGTCAGAATACGACCTTACACCCTGTTGGTCAGGGTGTTGGTAGCAGTCCTATTAAATGGTGGCTGTAGTCTTCTTGGAGTGACAGGTGTGGTTCTGTTGAAGCAGTGATCCTGTAGAAGGGTGTAGTTTTCCTCTGAAGGCCCAGTGGTGGTGTGGATGGGCCTGGTCTTCCTCTGGGAATCCAGTGGAGAAGAAAGCTGCTCCTCGGGAATCTAGTGAGAGAAGTCTGTCTTTGGTGTTCTAAATCTGATTATATCTAGGTAGGAATGCTTGGCTCCTCCCCCTGGGCTAAGCATCTCACAATGGGATGATGTAATTTTATTAGTCATGCAGTGACACTCAATGGCCCATTAACAGAAGATATTTCCCAGAGGGAGGATTTTTTGTGGAAGAGATAAAGAAAACTGCTCAATTAACAGAAGGTAACTGCCCTATTTCTTAACAAATGGAAAATAGAATACACACTCTTAGCTACATCTTTCAACTTAAGACAGGTAACTAAAGCACTTCACACTTTACATCATTTAACAGTACCTGCTAATTCTCAGAATCCTGTTATTTTAAATCATTTTTTATCAGTGCAATCTTCCAGTAATGTTCAGTCACCCAAACCTAAGGTATTGGTAAAGAACCTCCTCATCAATAAATGGGAAGGTCCCTGGGACTTTGTTACTTGAGGGCGCGGGAAATGCCTGCATTTCCATGGATGTTGGCATCTGATGAGTGCCTGCTCAGTGTGTGCGTCCTGCTCTATGCCCTGCTTGGGATCACACCCAACGACATCTCCCTGACAATCCCGCAACAGATGTTGTAGAGCAGTAATTGGAATGACACTTCACACCACTGCAGAAAGATGTGGGACCAGTGGAATGAGAGCCTACCTCTACCCGTAACTTTACTTAAGTCTCAAGAAGACAGACATTTTGGGAACAAAACTAAGCACTTGGATTTGTACCTTTCAATAGAAACAAACCAGCAAAGCATTACCCATAATTGTTTTTAAGGATTAAAAATTTGAAAATATTTTAGGTGTTTGTAAAGTGTTACCCATAATAGTTTCTAAGGTTTAAAATTTCATAAGTTAAATGTTTGTAAAGTGTTACTCATAATAGTTTTTAAGGTTTAACAGCTTTTTAAGAAATTTAGATGTTTGTTATAATTGGGTTATGGTTGTGAAGAGCTTGTGGCATACCACCCTGCGAAGCTGTTCCTGATGGCTCCTGGATTATATCATCATGATTGTTCCGTACATTGCGCTGTGTTTGTCACCCTGTCTGCAAAGGCCCTGCAGAGGATGACAGACACTGCCTTTGTATTTAAAAATGAAAAGGGGGAACTGTAGTGGCTAACAGCTGGCCTAGAGGCCTTACAGTTTTAATTAATCCTGATTATAATTTTATAACTGAAATGTAAGTAATTATATAATTACCTTAATGATTTAACTTGACTGGTCTAGGCCGCTGGAGAGCCATCGGCCAGTTAGCTGGGTGGCAACTAATTTAGCCAATCAGAAATAACTGCACAGACTTTCAAAACTGTATAAGGCAAACAGCTCTCAATAACAGTTGGCTATTGTTGCACGAACACAGAGTTTTGTGTCGTCGCTTCTGTCCTGACTGCGATGGGGGCCTTTCTTCTTACTTTTCTAAGAAGAAGTGTGCTTGTTTTATCAGTAGCAACACGTAGATAGGAAGCCACTTTTTTCCTTTTCTAGGTTACACTGCAGATATTACTTCTACTCTTATCAACAACAAATTATGAGAAACACAACAATTACTACATAGCACCAATCAATTAAATTTTAGTTACATTAACCCATACTTCTATATTTAGAAAGCAGTTTTCATCCTACTGGTTATTCTTGGTCCCATTTTTTACAAGCAACCCAGCCAAATGTTCTCCCCATTACATAAAAAGTAGACAAATGCAGATGCAGAACTGTTTTCTCTAAAAATATGCATGGCTGTCTTGCTTACCAGGAATTGAGACTTGTAATATTTCCTTCAGGAAACAGGCAAAGCTTGAGAAGTCAGTACACATCTTACTTATACTGGTCTGGTGTCTATTTGAATTTTTTCTCAAAAGTTTTGAGGCAAAGAAGACATGGAGAGTTAGGAGAATACCATAACAGCTTTGGTGAACCTAACAGTCTTTAGACACTGGGACATGTTTTAGATTCTGTTCAGCCTCTATCAGTTTTAACACTTTATTTATTAGCATATGATGTTCTAGTTTATATATATTGCATGTATCTGTATTTTATATATAAAATCAAAAGTTACAATTTCTGTGGGTGATTTGCAGGACTCCTGAATTGGTGGATTAACCCCTTCTATTATTTACAAATCCTAAAAGTTTTTGTTTTCAGTTATAAGTGATTAAATAAACAGATGTCTGTAACAAAGTAGCAAAGCTGTTACATAAATGCTTAAGATGTGGTTCAAAGCATAGCTTTGCTCACAAAAACTCCTATAAAAACAGCATGAAAAAAGATCCCTATTTGTTTCACCTTGATTCTGACATCACATATGATTTCTGTAGTCATGTAGAGAGATGGGTTTTGGTTTTTTGGGGTTTTGTTTGGATTTTTTTTTTGTGAATGGGCAGGTGTTTCATTGTTTTTTTACAAAGAAAACTGCCAGATGTACAAAACCAACCTTGGCTCCTTTAATCACCCAGCATTATTTCTTGCTCCCATCTCACTTTCTGTAACAAATGTCCTCCCTTGCAAAACAGTATCCTCATTACAGCTGTGTAATCCCATTTTTTAAAAGTATGACTTTGGTGACATTTGTTAAAGTTGAGCTCAGTTGCAACCATCTCTCAAGTGGATGCTTATAAACCAGTCTGCACAAGTAGCTATAATCCAGTTTGTGTGTGCTCTCCCTTACTTTTTAAACTGAGCTAGTCAGAACAGTAAGTGTTCAAAATATTCAGGCACAAATCATCACAGAAGTTACTCTGGCTCTCCTTTCAAATTCTATAGAAATGTTGAGCAAGACTGTTACATCACTTTCCAGAATTAAATCATGCCTGGAAGTAGAATTGTCCAGTATATATTTAGAGTGACATCTTGCTTTTATAGTGCTTTTACATTTGTTCATCCTAGAAACAGTTGAGGACAGATTCTTCCACTTGTGTAATCTATAGCCTTCTTTACTCTCTTTCAATTGATTTGACTTTTGTTAATATAATTCAAGAAGTCTCACAGAACTGCATAGGTATAATTGTCCCTTAACAATCATGACTATTTGCAACATTATCTTAATAATATCTTAATTAATATCTCAGAAACTGCATATAATCTTTTTTCGCTCATTCATCAAATACAGAACTCTACAATATTAAATTTAATTTTAGATCAGAACTACATATTACATACAGAAACATATATTTGCTTTTTACTCCTGGCTCAAAAAGGTTGAGCTGCCATCACCCTCAGAAAATTCAACACAAAATACACACAAAGATAAATTTGCTACAAAATCTAATTAAACAGGTATGTTCAAGCTCTAAAATACAGTATATATTTAAGGGGTATTATCAATTTAATTTATTTTAATTAATTTAAATTATTTATTCACTTTTCACTTTGGCCAATATGAATGTTGCAACTAGATATTTGGAGTCTTCTGGTAGCTTCATTAATTTAATTGAAGGAGAGATCTACATATTGTCATAAGAAAGATTACAGGTGGATATGCTGTGTTAAAACCCTATATAAAGTAAATTACTAAATGAAAGACAAATTTACTCAGGCAATATTTTACAGGTAAGTAAGACATGGCTTAAACTGTATTTAGTTTAAATTATTATGAACATTTCCGTGAACTTTTCACATTTTTCTTCTCTCTCATTGATTCCTAGTGTTCGAAATCAGCTCTGCATTTCTCTAAATGTTCTAAATTCTCTAAAATATTAAGAATATAAATTTACCTTTAAAAAAACCCACAAAAAATCCAACAAATATTTGTGTAGTATGATAGCTCTAAAATTTCAAGTGTTTTAGCTATTATCTTCTCTAACATGACCTGCAAAGCTGGTTTTGCTCTAGATGTGGGGTGCATGTGCCTTATAGACATATAGACAATATAGACTAATATAGACAATATTAGTTCATTCCCAGCCTTCTGATTTTCAGTTCAGCAAACAAAATTATTAAATGAAATCTGCTTATTTGGAATGGACTGTTTTTCTCGGGAGTGCTAATCATCTACAGTTGCCACTGACTGAAGAGGGAGCAACTGCTCAGGAGCTGGTGATTAAGTGTAAAAAAGAAGATACAAGGTTACCATTGACTCTTTCTATAAGCAATAAACAGATTGGACAATGTTAAAAGTACAGTTCAGACCCTGAGATTTAGAATTTAAATTTCAGTGTCCTTTTGCTTCTCCACTTTAACAGTACTTGTGTGAAGGAAAATCCAACTTCATATTCAAATGATGACACAAATTAACATTAGACAAAACAAATAAAAAAGCTCAGAAAAAAAGCTAAGACTTGCTCCCTACATTACAAAAGCGGCTTACACTTTTTTCCAGCGTAGACACAAAAAGTTTATTTTCCACCTGTCACAGAGGAGTATTCTAATGTAGCAATGGGAAACAAAGACACACTGACCCCCTTGGGCATACAAAGGAAATTGCTTTATTGTAGAAAACACCTCCCTTACATACCTTTAGCTTCCACCGGACACAACCAAAACTTAACAGAAGAAGGGCACCCCTTGGCTGCTCAGCTGCAGTGCTGCTGTCCACGTCTCAGCACCCAATCAGCTTCCCGCTCTTGCTGTCCACACATCTCTGCCGCAACTGCCTCGCACCCTCCAAGTGACTTCTGACGGCCCAGCCTGCGCTGTGCCCCCCACAGGGCTTTCGGCTAACAGAACCATGATCGCCTTTTAACAAACACAACTCCATATCCCACATTATAACACCGTCTTTGTGGGGAGGGGGGAACAAGCAATTACTAACAATACTGGAAATCTCCAAAAGAGGATCTGCTACAGCTGGGGAGGAAAAAGAAAAAAATAAAGTATGTTCACTTGTGTCAAATGAATTGCTGAGTGATGGTATCTGAACTGAGGAGATGGAAACTACTGGAAAGGAAGGACACAAAATGGAAATGACAGAAACAATTTGATGAGGTTGTCAGAATTTCTTAAAATGCTCTTAAATAAGTCTTCATCAGTAAACCAATCTACCAGTTAAATTAACACCTGGAAGTTATTCTTTCCACAAAGGGAGGGTGGCAGGGATGAGAGGGAGAGAGGGACGAATAGGGAGGATACAGAAGGGAAAATACAGATTGACATCAGGAATTAAGTTACACTACAATCCTACATGTGTGCCAACACTATTACATTCTTAATCAGAAAGTGCAATAAACATGAAACTAATGACTCATGGGAAAATTAGAAATGCTAAAGTGTGGGACCAAAAAGACAGATATTCAGAACTGCACAAATAGAAAACACTGCAGAGGTAAATATATTTTTTATCTTACAGAAGTTGTTACAGTGACAAAATATTTTAAAACTGTACACATATTACTGTAGGAAGCTGACATTGTTTAAAGTATTCAATTTAACTGATTTACAGATGCATCCTAGAAATAATTTCTTAGGTGACAATCACTCTGAAAAGAACTAAGAGTCCACCCATGGAACGCCTTAATTGAGCTAAACAGTTTCAGAGAGAGATTTCCAGAGAAAAGGGAGACAGTAAATCAGCAAGTTTGATTACATATGATAAGGGAACTATATTAATCTACTGTATAAAACAACAACAGTGAAGAGAAAAAATATTCAAAGGCAGATCTAGTGATACTTCATTTATTAATTTATTTATTTTTAGCTGAAACTCATTATTTAATAGAGCAAGCTTTATACTAGCTTCAGTAATATTTTAATCAAGGAATATTCATAAATAATTGATCATTTTGTAACTGCAGTCATTTCATAGCAAAAGTTCAAACATAACTTTCATTTTCTGGCTTCTAATTGAAGGTTTATAATGAAACTGTATATAACATGTTTAGCAATTCATTAAAAATGCTGAACTCAGAATTGCTACTGTGTCATCCTGTACCACTGCCTGTTGAACTACATGTACACTGCTTTTCAGTCAAGTAAACAATTGCTCTTTCAAGTGAAAAAAATGCATGCCTGCTCTCAAGGAGACACGCATTTTACTGCATCATTAAAGAAAAATATGTCTATGATATCAAAAGACTAGCAGTATGAAAAAATCAACACTTCATCACAGAAAAATGTACAAATGATCAAAAAAATTCCTCTTTAACAGCAATACATTAATAGAGATCCCATAAAGACCTGGGACATGCGACATTTCAGAAAGTTCTACTCAAACCCTCTACTCAAGAATGAATAAAAGACTCCTCCCACCAGCTAGGGCAAACCAAAACAGCCCAAGATGTTTTTAATGATGATTCTCCAGAAAGCCCAGAAAATCAGCAAGTGCATCCTTTTGCAAGAATAAATGTCAAATCAAAATGAAGGTTTTAAGCCAGAAATTTTTTTGGTCTTTTCTATAGATGGTCCATGAGAAGCTTTCTACTCCACCTCACTCCAGTGAGATCATCCTCTATTACTACAGAAATTAATGTGATTTTAAAAATAAGGATGGTGAGACTATACTGTATGATCAGATGAGGAAAAAGACTGAGAGAGTGTGGGTTTTCTCACATAGAAAATTATAAAATACTAATGAAAGACAAATATGTTATACATCTGCTTTAATAGATTTAAATCACTTGCATATACCTTTCTCTTTACTTTATGCACATCCACTTGAGCTTATTTTAGTAAGACATTTGAACTCTGTCTGGTGCATGTTTTTGAGTCTTACCACTATGCTTGTCATTTTAACAGTGCTTTTTCATTTCTGTGTTATTTCCAACATACAAAATGCCATCTCCTTTAATTATCTCTACACTCTTAAGAGACACCCTGCACTTAACTACAGAGGTGTTGGAAAGCAAATTACCATCAGTGTGATCCCATGTCTATCTCACAGCCGAATCGCATCAATTTTCATGACTGTGCATAAACTGCAATACATGTAATGGTATAGTAATTTCTTTTTTTCCTGTATTTTATCGTTAGGGATTATGCTGGCTATTTGCATTTAAATTTTGATATTACAGAAATCTGGTCATGTTTAGACCAGTCAGATGACAATGTCTGCAAACGATTTTTACTCATAAACCTTGTCTGGCACCCATCCACGTAAATCTTCCGAAACTCTCTTGTGCCATGTAGAAGCGGTAGGATCTGGGCACACAAACGAGCACGGCAGCTCCCACGGGCCCAGCCGCGGCTGATGCAGGCGGGTCATGCTGCTGTTCTTCAGCGGCGGCCACGGTCTCCCGGAGCTCTCGCATGGCCGTTCCCTGGGGAAAGCCGATCAATAAAAACAAGCCCGAGCTAAACCCGGGAATGAAGCACAAAGCAGGAGGCATCAGACTTACCTCTACCCACCACAGCACTGAGTCAACCGGCCTCCCCAATGAAAAGGCGGGGCGAGGCGGAGAGCGTGCACTGCAGTACGATACACTATAGAGAACGACCCCGCCCCCCCCTTCGCTGCCTGCTGAGGAACGGAGAAGCGGTG
>VWZV01011481.1:0-26277 GCA_013397155.1 Irena cyanogastra
CACATCTACTGCTGACATTTGTTACAGCAATAAAGCATATTGTGTCTTCTGTCTTACAAGTGAAGCACATCACTCCACCTGCAACACACTGCCTTCAAAAGTACAGTTTCACAAATTCACCAGCAGTTTCTCTTCTGCCCTATATTTCATGTTACCTGTGTGCTTTCCTACTGTATGTTCTGCCTCTGGAGTCCTTCAGGAGGTGAGACTGACAGTGGGGGGAAAAGGCCCCAGTAACGTCTCAAGGGCCAAGAGGTCATAGATATTTCTGGCAATACGAATTTATTAATTCCTTCAAGAACATTACAAAACTGACCATTTTTGGTCTACATCAAGAGACAGACAACAAAGAAATTTTGAGGTAACATGCATATTACAAGTCATCATGGCAAAGCATAAGCAACAAGACAAGGCTGGAAGATGACAATGACATCCCCTTAGGAAGCTAGGAAACAAACATTTTCTAGGTCAATAAGCCCTATCCATTTCCATGAGGAGCCAGGCTACAGATGGTATGTTTTCAGGATTGCAGAGGCCACATATTATCTACTACAGCAGAAAAAGTCAATAATATGAACTTACACGAGTAGTGTGAACTTGCCTTTTTTAGGTCAGGTAAGATCCAATAGAGGCTCTCCATTTTACCCAAGACCGAACAAAAATCAAATAGAGAGCTCTTGTCTCTCGTTTAAACCCAAAGGACTTAATCAGGACAGGTTCCTAGCCTTTTGCAGTTTGCTGATCCTTCCCTTGCAGTTTGCAAGTTTCCCATGGTTCTGTATACCAACCTAAGATACCTGGCAATAGCACTTACCTGCCGAAGACATACAAAAATTACCCTGAGGCCTTGCTGTTGGTAGGTCTCATCTCTGTTCAGGTCCAGAAAAATCAAAATCAAATAGTCCAGGATTCTCCTTCAAATTACAATAGCTGCAGCTGGATTTCACTTTTCAGGTTTTGGAGCAAGGCACAGTGGATTGATGAGATGTTGGGCAAGGCCCATTTTCCTTGATGGTGCTCCCCTCTACCCTGGATGTCAGAGATGTCCATAACACATCAGAAAAAGGTCTGTAGCTGGGGAGTGATGATTCAACTCTTCATCTCAAAGTATATACCTTCGTGCCTTCCTAGAGTCTTCTAGTGCTCTGGTCAGCCTAGCAGCTGACCCTTCAGGAGCTGAACAACATGGCTGAAGGAACACCAGGAAGGGTGCCAGAATTTCCCTCTTATGGAAAGACTGTTCTGTATAATAATAAGGTTTTGACCCCTGAAGCACAGTCAGTATAGGGGAATATGGGAAAGGAAAAAAGTCTAAAAAAACACGTTTCTACAGTAAAGGACTCAGCTGGCTCACAGCGGATGAACTGCAACTGCAGACATGTAAAAAAATCAGTGATAGTGGACTGAAGCTGGATTTTGACGCAAGTAAAGATGTGTTAATTGAAGAATCTGACTAAAACTGTGACCGCCTCTAAAAGTAGCTCTGCATGCCAAACACAGCACCAGGAGCATCCCCCAAACACAAGAGGGTGATTACACAGTTGGGCTTTGAAGAAGTCTTGTCATGGGCTCTGGTGCCCAGCCGTGGACCCCTGGCTCATGGATATTATTATTATTATTATTATTATTGTTATTGTTATTATTATTAANAAATAATAAATTTATTTCTCTTGAAGAGAATCTACCACTGTAAATCATAGAATCACAGTATGGGTAAGGCTGGAAGGGATGACAGTGGGCCCACAAATGGAGTATTGCCATTTTACTCATAAGCCATAGACGTGTAGGAAAAGAAAGGAGTGATTTTTTTGTCATAGTCAGAAGACGCATGTCACATGATGGGTTCTCCAAGCAGAAGCAATTTATAAATGGTGGAGTTGCTTTTACGTATCCATTAGTGCCCTACCTCCTTTCTTACTCAATTGTATTATTCAATCTAATTCACAAATGATTTTTCCCCAGCAGCGTTAGGATTTAAAGCACTAATGCTTCTATTCAAAGCAAAAGAATACATTTCAAGGATGTGATACATATTTTTAAAAAGTTTAAATCAAAACAGAATAGTACATTTTATTTAGAAGTGAATGACTTGAAGAAATTTTATTCTAGGGGGGAATTTTATTTTACTTTTTGTCTCATACAGAAAGTACATATTTTGGAAATGTCCACAGTTCCAACAAAATACGGACATCCCAGGGTCAGGATGTCTCGTCCCAGAGCTGCTATGGTCTCTGCTCACCGTGGGATGGGAGTAGAGTGTGCCTGGCACAGCAACGATCTGAGAAGCTTAGCACTGCTTGCTCAAATGTAAACAATGTTTCTTTCCAAATCCTCTTCTAATCCGCGTCTGATAAGACTGAGCAATAAACATTCTAGCTTGACCTGTCCAGACTTACAGATTTTCTTGATGCTGAGCACAGGATATTTCAAGGAATTAACTTCCTCATGTGTCCTTTATTTAAGCAAATTCCTACAAAACCAGTTCAGCTGACAAGCGCAAAGTGAGTAATAAGCCTAATACACTCCAAAGATTTTTTTTTTTGCCAGTGTTTTTCTGACGGAAAGATCTTTCCCTGTTCATTTAAAAATCTTCCATGAATCAAAGGACAAGTGAATTCAGGACTTTCAGGTATCAGCAGTCACCACTATGGGTCTCATCAAAACAACTTAAAAAACAATGGCAAATGACAACAGGGATGATTGCTGAATTAACAGTTCAGTGAAATTATTATTTCCTTGTGAGAATTAGAATCTAGTCATAGAATCAGTTCTTTCCTGGAAGTAGGATTGTTCAAAAAACATTAGCCTGAAATGTTTCAGTCATCACTGAAAACACAGTGTGCTGAAGGAATGATGGTCTCCTTCACAAGCTACAGATGCTTTACAGAAGAGACTATGAGCTTGAACTAACCAAGCTACCTATCCATACCTAGAAAGAGAACAAAGTCTTAGGTTCTAGATTTTGCTGGGTTTAAATCCTTCAGATCAGTAATTTCCAATCTCTTTCAAGTTATGGAGAACTACCAATACTCAAGGCCTCTCAGGGAGCTTCAAGATATTGACATCAACCTCCTGGACTTGAAACTGAAATTCTGTTGTTCTGTTTTCCATGGCCTCCTGTCTGTCACCCTGCAGCAACCCACTGAGCTGTCATAGGAGTGGCAGAGAGGAGGGAACTGTTGGTTTTCTGTCAAGCTAGCCAAAATGACATCTGTCTCTGTAAGGATTCACAAAAGAACAAAGCATGCAGCAAAACAAAAAAAGCACTCTCATAGATGTACGAAAGAATAATAAATGCTGGCTGAGACTGAAGTCCTGATAAGCTGAGATAATATTTTCTGATAAACTAGCTCACATTAATCCACACACATCTGGCCCTCAGTGAGAGTAGTACAACATTTCATTTATTTTTAAAAAATGAGTTTAATTAAAAAAAATAATTTATATGGATCTATCCGCACCCAGTGAGTGCACTGGGAAAATGATGGGCACTTTTGAAAGCAAGGAAAAGGAAACTGGGCTTGCAGGATTTTCCTGTTAGTCACACATATGTTTTTACCAATCCCATGATGTTTCCAGGTGTTTGGCTGAGTTTTTTGCTTGGCCATACAGATACCAAGTGACCCGATTATTCTTCTTTAAGGAATCCTGCCTGCAGAGCCACAGCTCCTCATATGCCTCGCTGCTGCTGTGTGGGATTACAGACAGCTTTTTATTATCCGAGGCTCACGTCATGATGGGCTGGTGGTACAAACGCAGCCAGTGCATTGTGCAGCGCCTGTGGATCCAGCCCAGCACTCCTTTGTTCTGTGCTCACTGCGGGGCCGCTCTCCCGTCTCTTGGGAAGTCAGCGCTGCACACAAACACCTCGTGTTTTGCCACTAACTCTGCAGCTGAATTGCTAAATACGAGCGCTAAAACCTCAGTTTGCTGCAAGCCACTGGGGTTTTGTTACTTCTTCCAAGGGTTCAGGTGTGTCTGCGCTCCTGGATGCTTGTTCCCCGTTGGGCCATTGCTGCTTGTCATGGTTTGACACTGGCCAAAAGGCACCCATAAAATGCACCCACAAAAGTTGCCCACTCACGCTCCCCTGCCACAGCTGGGCAGAGGATAGAAAAATTTAATGAAGGCTTCATGAGTTGAGATAACAAACAAGAGAAAACACTCCAAGGGCAAAACAGGCTCAACTTAATGGTGCAAAGTGAGTTTATTACTAACAAAATCAGAGGAGGATAATGAGAAGTAATATAAGCCTTTAAAAACACCTTTTCTTCCTTCAACTCCTCCCTTCTTCCCACTGACAGCAACAAGGAGACAGGGTTTGGGGATTTTGGTCAGTTCATCACCTGAGGTTTTCTTCCACTGCTCAGGGAGAGGAGTCCTTCCCTTGTGAGGCTGTGGGGTCCCTCCCACGAGAGACAGCTCTCTGTGAACTTCTCCCACGGGAGACAGCTCTCTGTGAACTTCTCCTGCATGGTTCCAACCTACCAAGTGGCATCTTCTAATCTCATGAGCAGCAGTCCTGCCAAAACTGCTGCAACGTGAATTCGCCTCTCAGGCACACAGTGCTCCCAAAACTGCTGCCATGTGGGTCACTCTTTCCACGGGCTGCAGTCCTCCAAGGACAGGCTGCTCCAGCCTGGGAGCAAGGCCCCTCTCTGCACCGGCTCTCCCACAGGATCACAGCCTCCTCCAGGCCTCCGCCTGCTCTGCCATGGGCACCTCCCCCACGGGCTGTGGGTGGATCTCTGCATTCCCCGTGGACCCACGGGCTGCAGGGGCACAGCTGCTTCACCATGGTCATCACCACGGCCTGCAGAGGAATCTCTGCTCCGGTGCCTGGAGCACCTCCTGCCCCTCCTTCTGCACTGACCTTGGTGTCTCACCTCCTCCTCTTCTCTGTCTAGGAAAAAAAACCTGTGCACCCACTTTGTTTTGATTTCTTCTTAAATCTGTTATCACAGAGTCTCTAATTGCCCCAGTCTTGGCCAGCAGCATGTGCATCTTCAGAGCCACCAGGGGACTGTTGGCTCTGCTGGACATGTGGAAGCTTCTAGGAGCTTCTCACAGAAGACATCTCTGCGACCTTCCTGCTACCAAAACCAGGCCATGCAAAACCAATACACTGGTCTTAGTCAGATCTTGGTTTTTTGAATCATCAGTTATTGTATTTTATGTTATTATCACCTTAAGTATAATTTCTCTATTTCTGAGAGTTGCAGGTTGGTCACTGAGGCTTCAGAGCCTTTGAGAGAACAAGAATGAATTCTTACCAACTGCAGAGCTCCTGAGGGCTTGGCAGGGGATACATGGTCACAGGAAACAGGAACAAACTTCATTTTATTAATGCACAGTGTGCTTTGTCCATGGCCTGGTGGTCTATAACAGAAATCACAGACAATCCCTGGAGTAAGTGACTTTTCAAAAAGGTGCATTTTACTTTCAGTAAAGCTACAAAAGTGTTTCTGTAGGGCCTCTGAGTCCTTCTTTCCCTGTGACAGTATTGGTGATATCCAGTAAAAGTGGGCAAGTAGCACACCTAAAATTCAACTGAGTCATTTTACTTTGAAATAATGCATGTGAAGCACATACTTCATATACATAAAGCCACAGCACCCCTCTGTGATTACCAACCCACTCCCAGGAAGATGCTTAATGCCTGGGAGTGGGCTGCCTTGCTGTCCCCTCATCCTGCCTAGCTCTTTGGCTGTGAAATTGTAGTAAAGGGTCAGACTTGTACAGTGTCTCTTTAAGACAGAGAAGAATTGATGAGACTGATAGAGAAAACATGAGCTGGATGTCTTGTTTCTCTTGCACCTGGCTCGAGCAAGGACTATCACTGAATGATGTCTGGACTGCAGATGAGGTCTCACAGCCCAAGGATGTTTCCCCTGCCCCTCTGTACCAGTCAATGGCCACACTCACCTCACCACGAAGAACAAGCCTTGTTTGAAATCTAGTTCATTAAGAAGAAAATAATAGGTGCAATGACCCTCTGATGAGAAAGCTTTTATTGCCACTTCAGAATGTGGAGTAGGACTAAAGTGTTTGTTCTACTTTTTTGTAAATTATAAATCCTGACCGGAAGTAACTGAGATGCTCATTAATCCCCATTTAGATATGAATTAACATACCCTTCAGGATGCAACTGAGGGAGAACATGGGGCATGTAAAGCATGCACATAATTTGTCTCCAAATCCCACCTATAACATGTGGTTGTTCCATTCCTGTGGGATGGGCCAGAATCTGTGGTGTAAAAGGAGGGAGCACAATGTGTTGGAGGGAGAAAACACCTCTGGAGGAGGAAAACATCTCTGCCTGCTTGGGATCTGTCAATGGGCTGTGTGTCTCCTCCATTCCTGAAGAGGCTCCTTTAGGTGAGCTTTTTGCCTGCAACTGTGTTTGTGTAGACCCGTGAACACTCATTTGTGCACACAAAAAACAAATTTGTTAACAATAAATGTTAACAAATCCCCCTCCCTATACTTTCTGTTGTGCCACATGTTAACACTCTTTAATTAGCGCATCACCATGTATCATCTGCAATCCTGAACTTGCTTTCCTGTTGCCTCAATAAACCACACTACTCGTGAATCTGGATTGTGCAAATCCATATTCAATGTGATCGTACCTGTAGTACTAAATTGGTAAATTGGATTCTTTTTGCATCTGTGCTCATGCAATTTTTTCTTTTGAGCTCAACCAGACTTACAGTGCTAAACTGGCTATAATGAGAAATTAACTGAGCCACACCCAGCTCTTCGATATCTGAAGACCAGCTGGAACACAAGGAGGTTTATTTTCTGCTGAATTCCTATACCCTTAATGCAATAGGAGTGAGACAGCCCTGGCTGTGAAGTCCTCCCTTGCTGCCCTGGGAAATTCTCATGGTCCTGGCCCTGGGAAGCTGCTAACCCCTACTGTGCCCTGCCATGTGTAGGGCACAAGAAGCAAAACCCTTCTGAAATGCAGCTGTCCATCATTGGTCTGTGTCCAGCATCCCCACACCAGCTTTCTATCCGCTGAGGTATGCCAAGACCCATGTGCAGCTTGGTGACATCAAGCAAAGTACACTGAAAGGAGAGGACTTCACAGATTCACAGGTTTTTAACCTTGTTTTAATTGGCTTTAGCACTCTAACATGGCAATCTATGAATGCCATAAAAATGGATTTGTTAGTCAAGGGAAAAATATTTAGCATTCCTTTGTTTCTACTATCAAATTGCAAGAAGAAAACTCCAAAAACTCCACAGACTTACATTATCAAAGCTCAGACAGAAATAAACCTCCATGAGAAAATCTCAGAAAACTTCAAAAATACCCACTTATAGCATTAAAAAATCTGAATACCTACCAGAACCTGCAATGCATGTTTTACTTTTATAGACTATCTCTGAAGTGGTATTCCACAACAAACGAGTGAGGCCAAGGTTTGACATCTGTACAGAGGATTAAAGGGAGACTGATTCCAGTCACTGGCCCCATGAGACTTATATTTTATAATGTGGCGTTTTACAATTTGCAAAACAACAGCAGATCTCACTTTGGCTTCTCATATGGAATCAGCTCAGTGCAGTATAATGTAGGGGAACATCCTTCTCACTCAACTCCTCATGGCAGTTCAAGGAAGATGGATGTCATCCATCCTACAGCTGCCAAATTCCAGTGCTGACCAGTGGGAATCAAGGTATGGGCCTCCTCTCAAATCTTTCTTCATTAGGAGGAAGAGAGGTACACTAATAGACAGTGCTGTCCTGACATTTCCTGTGGATGGTTTGGACCCTCACAAGACAGCATAATCCAGCAGGCAAAGCTCTCCTCCCTGGATACCCAACCCAACGGCGACTTCAGTTAAGGGAGAACACTTCTGCTAATTACTGAGTTCTCAGGCACTAGGACTTCACCTCTTCTGCCTAGGGCTGAAACTGGGAAAGGGAAGCTGAACACCAACATTTTAATGACTTGACCTCCCCCAGCCAAAGTACAGAAACATGCAGCATACTTATACTGTTACTGCCAACAGAGGGAAAATGCAGCAACAAACTGGAAAGGAACAACTTCGATCTTCTTAACCATGTAAGACTAAAAAGTAATTTGGCAAACTCATAGCTTAATCCTCTCTCTACTGCAAATCCAGTCTGTCAGCAACTGTTTTGGAGTCCTTTTACTTTGGTTATGAAACAGCAGTTGTATTTTTTGGCATTTACCAAAAAGGTATTCTATGTTCTACTCCCTCTTCAAAAATTAAATCCTCATTTCCAAAAAAAAACCATTATGACTGTGCCTGTGGTAATAAATGATGTTTCCTGCATCACTGATGTTTCCTTCTAGCAAATTGCCTCTGCTACGAGGTAACAGCTCAGTCCAAGCGAGCAAGAGGCAACAGTAACAAAGCACTCAAATAGATTAAGCATCATAGATTTCTTCTTCATTCCCTTATACTTGTTCATGACTGTAGATTTTTTTCCATATTAATCCCATATATGTCCACATTACTCATTAAAAAAAAAAAAAAAAAGAACAGCAGGAAAAAAGCATGAAAGACATAGGCAAAGGCAAATAATCAGCCTCATTAAATACATTAAAAAAAAGAAAGATAATGGAGGCAAGCTGGAAATAAAATGGTGTGCTGGACCATGTTATTTTAAAAGTCCCAAGAGAGCAAAAGCTGTTAATTTGGCAGGAAATTTCAGCGAATCTAAATAGTAAATAAGCTGTAGATAACACTAATTAGGAAGATGTTTCAGCTTTTTTTATGAAGATGCTGCAGCTGCCAAAACACTTTCTATAGCTCTGTTCTGTGACAATGTTTTCATCAAGAATTTGAAAGAAATAACATCATTTCAGCAGGCTGACTTACGTGTTTATATGGCTATATTTAAACAGATACTGTCAAACTTCATTCCTACAAAGCTTCAAGAATACTACAGACTTCCGAGGGAAAAAAGTGGAACACCTAAAAAAAGTCACAATCACAGCAGAAAGTAAAGACCTCTTAATTAAAAATTCTTAGTCAACAAAGATCCACTGAGATATGAGCACACAGGCATATTTTTGCGATTCTTGGCCTAAAAAATACCTGCCAGGTTAAAGTACTCTAACTGAGTCTATGCAAAACAGAAAAGTCATTGCAAAAACCAATCTGCAGAACCATGGCTGATTGTATACTTCATGCACCCATAAGTTAAATCACCTTCTTTCCTTCCCCAGCAGTATTTCGGCAGCTACAGTGCGGTCCTACTTCTTTTGTGCATAACATTTGAAGGTTTTATAACTGGTATTTGTGAATAACAAATGATATAGAGATAAAGTAGCACTTTTCAAAAAATGAATGCATTATCAAAAGTGATACATTCCTGACATTAATCTGTCACTGTAATTTCTTTCACTAAGCTGTTCCTTGTATCAAAACACATTGGAATAACTCAGTAGCCTCTACCATTTCCTGCATGGATTCCTGCCATGGTCTAAAGAGAACACTCTCGCCCTAAAAGGCCCCAGAATTTTGCAGCAAGTCCATCTTTTTCTAGACAATTATCCCTGCATATTTCAAATTCTATGGGCTGACATGGTGTAACTCTTGATTAGCTCTGACAAGGGTAAATATTAGTTTTTTTCTTCATATCCTACAACAAGCTTGGGTTTTGACTAACACTAGACCTATTGAAACACAGGAAAATCCAAGTCAATCACAGTGATGGCTTAATTACACTGATACTTGTTTTGGGTATTTTGTTCATTTGTTGTGAAATTGTTGTGTCCACTGAGCAATTATCTACAGAGCTTTAGAAATGAAGAGATGGGGAAATTTTCAAGTGTTCTCCTGCTGCTTTTATAGGCTCCTTGTTTACTTTTTATCATTTACTCTAAGCAAAGATTGTGATAGAAGCAAGCTTCTCAGAAAATTCTTTATTACACTTCAACAAGACATAATTAATGAAAAGTACATTAATGGTATGTCGGGGAGATAGTTATTTATTCACCAGAATTGTTACTTATTATTACGGGATATCTAACCAAGGGCAGAAAGCAGGAAATGGAACTTTCCAGGCTCCACTTCATAGATTTTTTTCCCTTATATTGTACAAAACAGAATAGGTTCATTCTAACAGAATCAAAAATACCCTCTTGACTATAGCAACCTCATTGTGCTGTGTTTTCAGGGGAGCTTGTCAGCAGCTGTGTGATCAACAGTGATCTTGATTCCCACTGTAAACATCAAAGATGCTTTTTGTGGTTTACCATAAAAAAAGCACCAGACTTCAACAAAGGCTCTTTTGGGTTGTAGTTTTCTGGAGAAAAACAAACTGCAGAAATCCTGTCTGCAGAAGTGCTAGAAGATATCCAAACATTTTCTGCAGCTTCTGCTTCCCTGTTCTAACAACGTTTGGCTAATCCTATTGTTTCTCTTGCCAAAGTTGCACCACTTAGTCTTTTACACAGACCAATTTATCTCAAAACATGCATAGTGGCTTGAGTGCCAAACTTGAAACACTCATTATTAGACACACAAGCATCTGTCCAACTCTCCTTTCACATACAGTAGACCAGACCCTCAACAGATCATAACGATACCGTGGTTCTATGGATTTTGTGTCAGATTCTGTACTTGGTTACACAGGTAATGTTTGCAGTGTTAACCTACCAACACAACACAGTGGGACGTGTACTGATGGGAACTGAACACAAAACCTGCATTTTTAGAATTTCTGAAAGCATCACAGCTTCCTTGAATGTCTCTTTAGCAAAGAATAATCTTAATTCTGTGGTTGATTAAGGAAATATTGACAGTCTCTACTGCAGACAACAATTCATTCCTCAGAGAAGACAATTAGAAATCCACTTTAGCCACAGTAGATTTGTATCTCTGTTGAAAGGAGTATCCGCAAAAACAATTGTCAAGGATGTGACATGCCCTCTCTGCAGTCACCAAGAAAACACAAAGACCCCTGACCTATGTGCAGGGCTGTTAGAACACCACATATCTTAGTATCATCAGGCTGTTCTCAAAGCATTAAGAAAGCTCTCAGCATCACAGAGCATCAAAAGCTTTCCTAAAATGTTGATGGTATGTGAATGCCAAAGACTTGCTCCAAATCTGTCAATGATCAGATATCCTTTCCTTCCAAAACAGGAATTTCAGAAGAGATTAACTTTTTCTTTTAATCAACAGTTCTGTGTAATCTATTTATTATTGTGATATAATTGTCACTTCATTAAAGAATCACTTCCTGTGTTGAACAAATGAAACATTTGCTTAATATATTATATATTTTTATACAATTTTTTTGACAAAGTAGTGACTGGTGCTTGGCTTGTATCTGGTGAGTTGTGACAAGGGTATACAAATAAGGCTGCATTTTACATGTGTAATACATTGGCCAAGTTTGATTGTATTTTTAAAAACACTAAAAAAATAAAATCCATAAATAAAAGGTATAGATTTTTAGGTACTAGTGAGGATAAAGACCTGTAATATAGACAACATTTATACATCAAGTTACAAGTTAGTGCTGGTTTGCTTGGTTTAAAAGTCAAGAGACTTTTTCTGGTACAGCAACCATTTTATATAACATGATCCCCATAGCATCACAAAAATGTGGATGTCCTGAGGGACTCTCTGAGTAAGTATCTCCATGAAATAACTTGCCTCGAGACCAGTCTTGCCCTGCAGCAAGGGAGATGTCTAAACACAGTCCCTCTGTCTCAGAGAGGATGGCTGCGAGCCGGGTTCACTGCTAAACCCTGACGTGCCAGGGTTTTCTCTCCCGAGTGCTCTCCAGCGTGTCTGCTGGAAACTCTGCTGCATAACCACACAGCCCAGAAGGCTCCCTGCTCACCATGCCACCCTGAGCTGAAAACCTTGTGACAACTTTCATAAAAATAGATGAAATGCCACTGGATTCTAGGTGGCACTGCTGGAACAAGTCCCACAGAAGCTCTTACAGCAATGAGTAGTTTACAGGTACCAATAATTATGCTTTGATTGCACATACCATTCCTGTAGGGAAGTAAACAAAACTAAGTCTAAGTAGCCAGTTATCAGGCAAAATGCAAAAGGAAGAAAGAAATCTTTGTCTGTAGCTTTCATGGTATTTTTTCCTAAGCCTTTTAATAGTTTTATTGTTTGGAGTGCCAAAGTCCTGTTGAACTCATAGAATTGCATTGTATGAAGTTACTGCAGATACATTCATTAGTTCTGATTATCAGAAAGAACAACTTTAATCTCAAAACATATACTGAGCGCTGAGGAAAAATCTAGGGCACAAGAATGTTCAGAATAACTTCAAGCTACAAGGCAATGACAGTTTCTTCTCCATCTATAAAAGAGGATTTCTTTTCATGTATCAAAGATCATACCCTACTTTTCAGCTTTAAAATTCAACAGCTTTTTCTTATAAAAAAGAATAAACCTCTCAAATCCTTTTCTAAAATATTAACTAGTAAGTGGATTGTCTTGAGGTTCTCTGAAACATCTCTTGGGAGATGCCATGTCTTCCTAAGTTACACTGCTGCCAAATATTTTTGCCAAGTGAAAGGAGAACCGGCATTCACTGTCAGGAGTTGCATTTTGTCAAAATTTATCATTGAACGCAGTAAATGTTATCACTTTGGTCAATCCAGTACACTGCAATTTAAATATTTTAAACTTTTTAAATATTAAAGATACATAATTTTGAAGATGCTGAATTTTTATTTCTTAAACTGTGTAGAAATTCTTTCTGTAAACTCATCTTTCATCTATTTATGCCTTTTATAGTGAAGCCATCACTCTATCACCTCTCTACTTAACAAAACTGCTATCATAGATTGTATGAACTTGGACCCTAATTCTGCTGTACTCCTTCTTAAAAAAGGAATTATTTTTCTTCCTCTTCCAGACCCTGTCACCTTCCTTTCATAATTCTTGCCTTTTAGTGCAGAAAAATGTTATGTAACACAAGAGCTAAACTGTCCTCAATTACTATTATTTCAGATTTTATAGCATTCGGAAGTCAAATCTAATCTAACTAATCTAAAGAAGTCTTTCAGTGTAAAAAATGTGATGCTTAAGGAATGCTTATTTATGAATATGTTACTGTTTTAACCTGGGAAAATGAGAAACAGCAACAGTTAATCCTTCATCTCTCCTTATGCATGGAATTCATTGTTGATTTAAAATATGAAACTATTGGTATGCACTGAGTGTAACTCTATCCTGGAGTAAAAAGATGCTATTCAGTTTGGCATAATTACATTTATTTTTATATTAGGGATGTATTTTATTTTTCCTTAATTCTGGTAGTTTTTAGCTTTAATAGTCCTTAGAGTTTGCCCTGCAAGTGCTGTCAAATTCTTAAAAAGACAGAATTAGCACACTTCAAGGATTAAGTTTGAATTTAAATATTTATCATTTTGCATAAAAGTGACCTGGTTTCAGAAATATTATCAGGAAAATTCCACATACAGCTGCAAACCTGGCATTGCTTTCTATGTATGGTTACTTCTGCCATGAGCAATTTCCAATCTAATTCAAGAGAATCTATGAGAAATACTAGAATATGTTTCCCCACATGCATCTTTTAGTAACCATTTTAGGGTATTTCAGAAACACGCAATCATACAGGAAATCAGACTTTAAAATTTTTATTGATCTTGGGGACTAGACATCTCCATTTTGAACATGATACATGGCTGACGTATCACTTTCATCATCACGTTAGTGATTAACCAGGAAGACTCCAATTTCAAAAAAGCATCTTCGATGGTGGCCTAGCTGAAGCTAATAAAAACAATTTTCACTTTGAGTAGCTAGGTTTGAGATGGAAAAATTCTGAAATGACAGGAAATATAAATCCTTGCTCTGGTCTTTGAAAATGAAATTACTGAAAAACATTATGACATTGGAGTTTTAGGAAAGTATTTCATACATTTATTTCAACAGATTTTGACAAGCACTACCACCAGGATTTTCAAAGGGGCTTGTCTGGGCAATTGTTGGAGCTGCATCACAGAAAATGCAATATAACACCATTAGAAGTGACCTGGAAGAGCTTGAGAAGTGGAGCCATGTGAACCTCATGAGATCCAGTAAGACCAAGCACAGGGTGCTGCACCTGGGCTGGGGAAAGCCCTACTGTCAACACAGGCTGGGGATGGACAGATCTAGAGCAGCCCTGCCCAGAAGGACTTGGGGGTGCTGTGGCTGAGAGGCTGGAAATGAGCCAGCCCAGAGAGCCACACGTGTCCTGGGCTGCATCCAGAGCAGTGAGGGCAGCAGGGGAGGGAGGGGATTCTGCCCCTCTGCTCTGCTCTGCTCTGCTGAGACACCACTGCAGTGCTGCATCCAGAGCTGGAGTCCCAGTACAGAAAGGACAGGGATCTGTTGCAGTAGTTACAGAGGAGGGCTATGAGGATAACAAGAAGGATGGGGCACATCTCCTGTGAAGAAAAGCTGAGAGACCTGGGGTTGTTCAGCCTGGAGATTAGAAGGTTCTGGGGAGACTTACTGGCCCAGAACTTAAAACAGGCAGATTCAGACTAGATATAAGGAAGGAATTTTTTATTATGAGTGTTGTGAAACACTGGAACAGGTTTCTCAGACAGGTGGAAGATACCCTGTCCTTGGGGCTTATTCAGGCTGTACCAGGCTCTGAGCAACCTGATGTAATTATATATCTCCCTGCTCACTGAAGGGACTAGCTGACCTTTAAAGATTACTCACGACTCAAATAATCTATGATTCTATGAAGAGAGGAGATACACTGTGCTGCAGCTCCCCCAGACCAAGCTTCACTTTGCAGAGGCCCATTGTGCAAAGAAGGGTTCAAAGCCAACCAGTAAGTGCTGGAAAGGGGAGCTCTGTGGCTGAGGTGGAAAACCTGAGCTGGCCCACAACGGCATGCACACTATGCACACTAGTCACCCCAGTGGGGTTCCTGGACAAGGCATGCTTGGTAAGTGACTGTATTTCCTTATTTAAAGGCAAAATTGCCTGGAGAGGTGATAAGGTGATATTGTAAGTCATTTAAAGGACAGGTTGCCACATCTCAGTTACAGTTTTTCAGGGAGAGAGAAGGCTCTAAATGCATGTGGAATAATTACAGACTATAGGGAGGGTAGAATGAATATGCAGAGTTGCTCTTGATGAGCATCACAGAAAAGGATTGGGTTGACTTCTGGACAGGGCACTTCAAAACACTTCAGGATAAGGGTGAGCCTGCTGCACTTCACACTGCAAGGGCCTTGTAAGGTGACAGACAAGAAAGAATGAGTATATATGAGAATTCATATGTGCTGGATTTCTGATCATATGTTTTCATCTGTTGGAAGCATGTCAATAATATTTAATAATAATTTTATTATTGGTATTCCATGGAACATTTACTCTCCTGTCCAATACCAATACCAATAAAAATGGCTTTGTAAGGGTTGATAAATGTTTGCACTTTACTTTGGATAGATATGATCTTATAAAAATACTAAGTACAGATCTAAAAGCTGGGGAGCAATATGTCATAGAATCATACATATCTGGGCAAGATAGACCAGAGAGTTTATTACAAGGGAGAAATCACATTATTTTTCTATCTGGTGGAAATCAACATCTCCAGAAAAGTGCTATCATTTGGAAACGCATTCCTAGACATACTCTAGAAGCAGAGAGAAAAATGAAAGCCACAAAGAAAAAGCTCAGATGAAAATCAAACTGAAGATTTATATCCACAAAGAGGCTAAGAAAGAATGCCAGAAATTGCAATCCAACAGAAATGTATTTTTCAGAGAAATCTTTGAAATGTTGATGGAGTTTCATTAAAAGGAAGGATCTTATGATACCTAAGTGATATAATAATACTCAGTACAAACTGCTGAGCTTTGTAATGGGCAAAAGAAGAAATAAAAATGCGGAAAAGCTCTCAGGTAATAAATCACATCCTTGAGCCAACACAGGTACTATATTTGTCCACTTGGACTAGTGAGATTCCTTAGTAAAGTGCTGGACTATGATCTGTGAATATTTATCTCAGCAAATAATACTGCACTGTACCATATCTATTATTGATTGTCCAGCAATAGTAGGTTATTTTGTCACTAGGCTGACTGGTATTTGACATACAGCTTCATACGTAGCACAAATTTCTCACCAAAAGACAAACCAACTGTTAGGTTAGTTGCTGTGGTTGTTTAGCCCTCAGAACAAACCCTCATAGGATAGGGAACATGTGAAACGCTGGCCTTCTGCATGTACTTGAAATTTTTTCTTACTCAGTGTATTTGGATTTGTATTTCTCTTACTCAGTGTATTGGAGGACTCCTCATGCCTCCAGTTTCCTGGGATACAAGAATCAAATCTAGACCACAGGAAAAAATTCAATAATTAGCTTTGTTTTCTTACATACCAGTTTAGGTTGGAAAGACAAGCTTTTACAGCAGAAAGAGGACAGCGGAGATAACACTAGGGTTAATGGTCTTGTGCTTGCCTTCATGGAGGTCTGCTGAATGTTGATGGTCTTGTTGCGGGGGGGACATAACTGCACATTCCTGGTGTTCTAACACCAGCTAGGGTATCTAAGAGTCATCAGTCTAAGTAAAAATCAAGGTACAGAGGATGTCTTAACCCCAATAATGTATTAATAACACATTTTAGCCCTGCCTAGGGAGAACTCTTTTTCTACACAGCAACAATATTTAGACTTATCTACCTGGCAGCTTCCTGGATAAGATATTACTGAGCCATCCTCTTGACACATCTGGCTTCAATAGGACATCTTGTTGCTTATTCAAAGTAAGCCTTTCCCACAGTCTTACACAATTATCAGTTTTCCAGAGTGGCAGGAATTTTGCAGTGACGCAAGTTTTCTCTACCAATTATTCTGATGTGAATAGTTTACACTTGTGTGTAGTGACAGGTCACTGTTAAGGATTATGACAAATTAAAGAGATTTCTCTGAACACAGTAAAACTTAATGCAAAAAAACCTGTGCATTATTCACCATGAGTCTGCCAAGTGCCATCATCACCCAGAGTCATTCTGTTTGCCTCTTATTTGCTGAACACTGGGAAACCATGTAAAGCTGGTTTAATAAATATGTGACAATCTATAAGATAGTCACAGAATGAAGTTATGAGATGATCTTTTATCTCTGGGGCACATAAATTGAGCCTCTAACTACAATACCTCATTTGGAGAGTGTTTAGTACCCACACTTGTCTCCATAAGACCTATGAAATAAAATTCTTCAAAGATTTTTAATTAAAATAAGAAATCACAGCTGAAAGGGAAAAGCTACAGTTTATATAAATTAGCCACTGTGAATTAAACACCATTCTCTAAAATCTCTGGCAACTACATGGCTAGATTGTAACCTGTAGAATGGAAACCTGTATGTCCCCCATTTCAGAGTTTCTCAATATGTTGGGTTATTTCACTAATTTGTTTTACTTCAAGGATGAACAATTCGTGTAAAAATCACTTGTTTATCTAAACCTCTTTTTGTTTCAGAAGGAGATTAATATTAAAATTTGTAAGTTATGAAGACAGAGAAGTTACAGGACAGGGATTTTATTCTCATCGTAACTAGGTCTTGTTATTTTTCTATTTGCTTTGTACTGATGGCTGTTGACATCCAAGCAACAAAAAGCAACTTGTCTGGGAAGTTTCTGACATAGGTGTACATGTATTGCATATCCTGGAATTGTTTGGGTTAGCCTGTTTTTTGTCTGTTGTTTCTGATTTCCTTAGATGAGGTTATAATCTCAGAATTAGAAATGAAAAATGCTAGTAACTCTGACAACACCAGTAATTACTAATTAAGTTCATTTTAATGCCACTGAAGGGCACTTAGATGGTTTTGTATAAAATTATATAGGAAAAAAAAACCCCTCCAGCTCTTCTGCTAGCATATTGAAAGGCAGGAATTCTTTCTTCAAATTCTTTAGCTGCATGCTGAAGCTACCAGGTAAATCATTTTGGCGGCGGGTGAACACAGAGCATTAAACTTGTTGCTAAAATTATAACAGCTATGAAGTTCACATGAAATCTCTTAATCCAGGTGGGGGAGAAGGTTTAAGCAGGAGAAGAAGGATTTGTCATGATTACAATAGAAATGTAAGGTTGCAAGGATCTGAAAGAGGTCATCTAGCCCATCCTCCTTCTCAGAGGTATATACCATCTCTAGGAGATACGTAATATCTTCTTGAATCACCTTCACTGGAGAATTATGACAAACGCTTCATATAATCTGATCAGGGTTTAACTACATTCAACAGAAAGGATTTTTTAATCTACAACGTACCCCATGCTATTCTTCAAGAATATATCCAGCCTGAACTGACCTCTGTTTATGTAAGGGCAGTTTGGCCCCAGCTTGTATTAAGTGTCATTATTGTATATATTACGAGAATTTCCAAGGCACTATTACTACACATTTCAATATTTCACTTTTCATTTGTGAGTTTAATATTTCAATTATGACATTTAATCTTGCTGAGATGTTAATTTTTGGGAATTGCAACTTTCTTCTATATGCCCAGTGTATGTTTTTAACAGCATGTTAAGAAGAAGGAAAAATGTGTCTTTTAAAATGAAACTTCAAAAAAGAAGTCCTGCCTATGAGCTTTCAAGAGCACCCCACAGAGCATCTCATTCTTAGAAAAGGAGATAAAATGAAACTTGTTTATCTTTCAGAAGCTTTTCTGCCATTTGCCTGGATGGCAATGTTGCACCAAAAAGGAGAAAATCATGTATACCTTTCCCAGAGGAAATAAGAAAAATAAGAAAGGATCTTTCTTAGGGTAAGGTCTGTTACTCAGCTGGTACTTTATAGCACTTTACAACTATGTATCGGAAGTTTAGTAACCAGAACTTAATGCAAATATATTTCTTTAAGCTGACAGAGGAGCACAACTTCAAAAAATTTCCTACCCACCTTCAGAGCTAAACATAAAAAGCAGTTTTCTCCCCAGTATATTTTCACTGTCTGTATACTACTTAGTACAAGTATAAAAAGCTTAAATATATTTAAATATGTTTCGTTGGGAGGACCTAAAAATATTCTAAGTGTTTCTTCCTTCATGCACTTTATGTAGTGAGCTTGGAAACATTGGAACTCAATTATGAATATTTAGGTGAAAATCTTTACACTATATTCACAGTGTATTGAGGCATGCTGATATTTTCAAATAACTGCTCTCCTGTGCCACCTGCAGCTGTCTGTGACTGTAGCTATGCCAGGCCTTTCAGCCAGCCACTGGATCCCCTTCAAAGGTGCCTCTGTCAATATGACAGATTTTATGCTCCTGCTTGAAAGAGATGGAGACCTCCCACCATCTCCTCTACAAGAAAAGGACTTGCCCAAACACTGATGCTTGCTGGAGTCCTTCCACACAAAAGCACAGCTTCTTCCCATTTATATTTTGATCCTGAGAGATATCTGTGCCATAGAATCCATTCTGGTAAAGTTAATTTCTTAAAAATGGGTAGGATTTCACTGCCATAAAATGCCTGTGAGTTGCCCTCCTACCCACTGAATCTAAAGGAATCCTTGATTTCAAATGATCTCAAAGTAGCAGTTCAGCTGCAACTGTACTGAGGTAAACATCTGCTTTGACTGGGAAGTTACTGCAGTAAGTTCTTCAAATCATAGCATTTCATTCTCATTGCTTTGGCAAAGTAAGAAGTGGTAAGACATTTGTCTAGGGACTGGAAGACAGTAGGGTTTTTCAATCTGAAATGTTTCACCATTTCTGAAACCCAGGAAAAAGGAACACAATTTGACCATAATCCTTTAATATAGCAAAATAACATATGGGTTGCTTTACAAAAAAAGGTAGGGTATTAATAACTTTCAGCTATTGTGGTTGCTACAATAAGTAGTTACAATGTCTAAGAGTCTTTTTTAACTTTAAAGGCAAAAACATTATGCTTGCTGTACTTACAAATTATAAGAGCTCCCTAAAAACAAGTAACATTTATTGCAATACTCCTAAAAGTCTTCATTTTGATACATACATGCAACTTAATTTTTCTAATGCACAATTGATCAGAATAGCCTGCATATGTAATTTCTCTCTAGTTTCCAAGATGAATAAATATAAAATACAGTGAGATTTGCAATGGTATAGAAGTTGATCAATCCTTTTAAATTTATTTTTTCTCTGACACTAACAAAGACAAAAACATGCATGAATCGATTTACACATAAATTTATTAATTTTTCCAATGATTCTGTCAAATTATTAGACAACAAATGCATTTTAAGAAAATAATTTTCGGTAGTAGTGGTTTTTTAATAAAACAACTTCTACTATTTTTTCTTTTTTAGAAGACGGGAGTTTGTTTTCAAAAAAAACACAGGGAACAAAAATGCACCTGACTGTTTTGTAGGAGAGTATGGATGAAAAGCGCTGTTTTAATTTTATTTTGAAAAAAATTTTTTCACGATTTTTATTTCATAAAATTATGCATCATTATAGTTACAAGTGGGCTTCAGTTGCACAATGAAGGTACTAGTAGAAAGATATATAGTATCAGAGGTCTGTGCTAGTGCTTGGAAGAAACCTTGGGATGGCTGTGCCATCATACTCACTTCAATGTTTCTGTCTTCCAGGATTTGTGTAACCAAATCCACTGCCTGTCTTCCTTTATAATAGATATCCTTTTAGTTTGAATTTGCGCCCTGAATATTGTATGATTGAGGAACTAGAAATAGCTCTTTTTGCATTTTTTTCACTTGTATGTTGAGCAACAGGCATTTTCAGGATAGAGCTCCACGTCCTCAGGGGATATTACAAAGCCTAGTGTCTGTTTGGATGTTGACACAGTATGATGCCATGCATTTCTAGCTAGTTACACAAATGTTATACTGGACGTATGAAAGGACATCAGAAAGAGGTGAAACCAAAAAACAAGCACAGTGGCAATCTACATCAAGTCAAATTTCAACATAATAATGTGCTAAAGCGCTGTGTGTTAAAACAAAGATACCTCATGCATGAATACCTGGTTTTGCCAACACTGTGTGCTACTAGTGCAGAAACAGCTACACAATAACCTTTAAGAACAAGTAAAGAAAGCCCTCAGTTTAAACAAGGCAGAAGAGTTTTTACATGATTTGTTGCAGAAGCCTTACAGGTGGTGCAAAGATGGGATGAAAACATTAGATTAAGCTCTAAAATAGATGCATACATGCTAAAGTTACTTTCACAGGTAATATGTCATTGGATATTTCCTTCTGATAGAAAAGTGAAATTAGGTAGTAGAAGGATGTAAGAAATGTGTGTTTATCACTCAGCCAAATTGCCTGACTGGAACACGGTTGTACTACAATCTCTCCATGATTTTCCATGAAGACTTGGAGAGAAGTGCAAAGAGAGAAATAGAAGGAAGAGGAGGGTGAAGGTTAAATACAAATATCCACAGTATAGTTGTTCTGGGCTAACCTGTAGGCAGCAAAAAGCTTGGACAGAGGTTCATCTTCTCCTCAGTTTTTCTCCAAAGCAGTTTGCTATCTAGTAGGAATTCTGCCTGTCTTTAGTACAATCAATAGGGAAGCATAAAGAAACGTGACCCCAGATACAGAGCTGCCCTGGGCCAGACACCCAGCAGCAGCACGTGGAATGAGTAAGACAATACATAATGTACATGCCAGAGCTGTAATGACCACATTACTGCAATAAGCACACCCAGCTTTCTTATTCTTCAGCGCTTCTCCTATTATTCTGTGATGTTTGAACTACTGTAGTTTTTCTTGGACTGCCATTTTCACCTTAAGGACATACTATAACTAATCCCACCAAGTGCAGAAGTAGCTATGAGTACAGGGAAGAGCAAAAGATGTTGCCACCACTACCACAAATGCAGAGCTGGAGTGAAGGGCATGGTAAGAGAGGGAGCAGTGCTTTTCCCAAAAGCACTTTGCTTCTCTCACATCTCCTGGTTTGAAAGGATTGAAATACATTCACACTCTTTTCACTTTTTGACTCCTTTAACTACCCAGCAACTCTCTGACTTTATGTATGCAGAAGCTCTTTAGAGCGCAGCTTAATCTGGAATAATAATGCAGTAAGTGAAATAATTTTATTTCTATAGTTGCATTTGCTTTGGGGACAACTTTGCTCAGTGGCTGCTTTTCTCCACATGCACTAAAACTTGAGGCATGTTGGTCATTGCACATGTGGAGTGATGGTGCCTGCAAGAGCAGAGATCAGTGATCCTGGGTAGCTCACTGACAGCTCTATTAAATTAGACAGATGACGAGCATGTCTGAGCTTTACAGCAACGATTTCTACACTTCATGGCACCTGCATCCTCTATACAGAGAAAGCAATTACTCTTATTCATATTTGCTTAAATCTGAAGATTGAATCATCTATGTTGTTTCTAATAAATAATTAGTTAATTATAATCCCCAAAGCATCTCTACTCAAACGAGTCAGCTGCTAACTTGTTGAGCGTTACAAGCAGATTTGTAGATATTTAAATCAATGGAATCTAGAATGCATGTGTGGAAGATAAAAGGTTAGTTATTGAACTTTCACCCAGTTGAAAACATTTTGACTCTCACATAAGGCAGCTATGCAAAATTATTAATATTACAATAGTTCATTATTCAGAAATAGTTACATCAAAATCAGATTTTTATATACAGTAATGCAGTGGGAAATACATTAAAGTATTTTATCTTCAAGTAAGGCAGTTCACTTTTCCTTTCTGACACTCTGTATAGTGCAATTACTCAGGAAGTGCTGTGTCCATCACGGGGTAGTTTTAAACAGTGATACAATACAGATGAAGAGATGCTTAAAAGGAAAAAAGAGCAGGAAGGGATCCGAGAGACAGCTCAGCTGAACTGTTTTCACCAAGGTACTGAACTGGACCAGATGAGTCTATCAGTCTGAGTGGGAAACGGGGATGTCAAACTAGTTCAGGTTCTTCTTTTATATTTTCTTACCCTTAAGTGAAAAAAAAAATCTATTATTATTAAATTTGCATTTATTTTGGTAACAGGTCCTCATGATGACCTAAGAAGATGTAGTTGTAAAATGTCTCCTTTTAAAATTGGTTTCTATATAATAAATATGTTGACTTCTTTTTTAATCTTACCAGTGACCACATGTTCCTTTAACCTGACTGTTGGCTGCCCTGTTTACACATTTGCTACCAGATGCATTCATGGAAACAGAAATATATTTTCAGATTTGAGCTTTAAAAATAATTAATTTCATGTCAGCATGATTATAAATGTGTATTGTGATTAATTGTACTTCTTCACTAGAGCTGTGAAATAGTTAAAATACTTAAAAATAAGTTACTTATAAGTTATCAAGCAGGTAGACTCATATTAATAACTCAATATTTATACTGAAATACAGGAAATTGAAATTCTTAATTAATATGATTGTGTCTATGTGAAATGCAAGCAGATGCTAGTGTTTGTTAAAGACTGAAGAATTCCTCCTAGCAGTTGAAATATAACTTGTGCATGATCATTTTCCAGTATTTTGGATGACTAATCCAACAGCAGTCAAAGTTTTGAACTGAACGCCAAGCTTCGGTAATTGTATTATTTTTCTGTATTGGCAAGAGCAGTATGTACTGATGCCCTCGACGCATAAAAAGTAGACACATACAGCTCTTGTAATTTTGTAAACATTACTTCAGAAGCCATGAATATGCTTTCTAAAAAAAAATCAGAGTAATTCTATGGTAAGAGCCAATAAAATGCTATATTCTATATAATAAAATTTTCCTGTATCTGAATTAAAAATGTGTGACTAGATTTTGGAACTCAAAACTTTATTTTTATTTTTAAGACTGGATTGAATATATTAAGATTATTGAAAATTTTGAAGATATATATATGTATAGAATACTAGGTAAGACCCTGTATTCATGAGGAAGTTTTGCAAGCTTTTTCTTTAAAAAAATAAAAAGAAAACCCCACCAGTTAGGAATGTTTAATTTCTTAAGAAAACTTCCTATAATGCTTAGTCACATATTTAAATATTTTAAATTTATTTACTAATAGCACTGTTCATTTTCCAGGCACAAACAAGCAGTTTTCTGGGCATTGCTGACTTGCTCTATGAATGCTTCTATGTGTATTTAATGACAATAACAAAAAAAATCTCAGTTATCACAGCATATACAACAACAATAATTGTGGGTCTTATTTTCATAAGTCAACTTCAAATACGTGTTTAAAGTTTAGAATATTTAAAAAATATTTGCTGGACTAAGGTCAAAGTATTTCAGAGATTTCAGGGTTACCTCAGATCTATGTGTGCTTAAGTCCTAATTTATTTTAGAGTAGAACCTGATTCTGTAAACATCTAAGGTTGTGTATATTTTTCTAGGACACATCTCTGTTACCTCAATGGGATGATTTGTTTGTAAAAGTAGTCATCTCTTTCTGCAATGGCAGGATTCAAATAACTTTCCAGAAAGCATATATAGTTTACTGCTCATACGTTAACATTTATGGAGTACACAGAACAAATAATATGAAAAATGGTATCTCATTTCTTGTTTATTTAACTATTTCAAATGAGTCGCTTTTCCATTACTCTGCATCTGACCTGAGAACCTGAATGTTTTTATTTTCACATTCTATAAAAACATCAGGGAGGGTTAAAACAAACTAATCCTAAATAAAACAGTGCAGGTAAGCACAAAAGGTCTCATGACCACTGTGCATTGGGTCACAAGAGAATGGACTTTAGACAAAGCAATTTTCCATCCTGGCCACAATTCAGGTCTGTAACTTTCTTTGAAGGGTCAATGACAAAAATGTTGTTTGATTTGGGTTGTTTTTCAGGCAATAAAAATAAGTTTCCAGGCTTATTGATTAAAACACAGGAGCTCATTAGACAAGGTAAGTTCCTGAGAGCAGACAGTGTTTCTGATAAGCTCAAGAGCAGCTTAGCTCAGGTGCTAATCAAGGCCTAATGAGTATTTCTGAGATGGTGGTGTGGTGGGGGAAAGCTGTACCACCACAGCTGCTACTGTACATGTACAAAGGTTGTAGGAATTGAGAACCCTGCTTTCTTGACTCTGACTTTCCAGGTATCATACCGATTTCAGAACAAAACTGACAGTGGAGGCAGGGAGGTGGGGCAAGGAGAGTGACAGGCTGGCTGGGAGGGCACAGCTCTCCGTGGTGTGGCACTGTGTCAGCTGTCATTCCATATAACCACTTGATGTGTGGATTGGGGGATTATTTTTACTAGACTAGCTTTTGCCTGGCAAGTAATTAGGGAGTTTATTGTGATGCTTCTCAAGGTCACCAGAAGCTGTGCAGGAAGGACAATTTTAAATCAGCGGCAGATTGATCATGTCAGGAACCTCCCTGGGAAGAGAAATCAAAAGGGCAATGTGTAACACAGTGGCCTGCCTGAGATGAAGAAGTCACAACAGGGAAATGTGGAACATGAATCGTGTTTTATTTTTATTTATCTGTATAAAGACACAGGGCATGAGGCAACAGTCATAGAATCAAACAATGTTAAGCTGTTGGAATGGACCTTAAAGAACATTTGGTTCCAAATCCTCTTCTACGGGGCAGAGACACATCTCACAATACTCAAGGCCTTATTCAAGGAGGCGTTGATCACTGCCTGGGTTGGGACATCACCTACAGCCTCCCTGGGTAACAGCTCCAGTGTCTCACCACTCTCACATAGAATTTCTTTCTAACAGCTAACCTAAATTCCCCCTCTTTCAATTTGTGCCCATTATTCCTTGTCCTATCGCTACAGTTCCGGACAAAGAGCCCCTCTCTGGCTTCCCTGTAGGCTCCCGAGATGGATGGATGCTGTTGACGGTGTGACCTTCATAGATAAATGAAATAGTCTGAGCTGGAAAAGATACACAAGGATTACCTAATCCAACTGTGAGCCCTGCACAGCACATCACCAGGAACCACACCATGCGCCTTCCTTGGACACGAGAGCTGCTGGCAGGCTGGGGAGCAGGACGACTGCTCCTAAGCTGCTCTACTGTGCACATGGGAGCCGCACGAGCAGGCAGCAGGTAGATAAAGCTATTACATTAAGGCTTCGGAGTAGCTCGGCCACCATCTGGTGCCGCAGGGGAGCGTGTGTGAGTGTGCGTGTCCGTGTGTGTCCGTGTGTGTCCGTGCGTGTCCGTGTGTGTCCGCGTGTGTCCGTGCGGCAGGCCGGGGCAGGGCCCAGACGAAGCCGGCACTGCGGCCCGGCCGGGCCTGGCCCCGCCCGGCGCCTCGCGGACTGCTCGCGCCCCCTGCGCGCGCCCGCGGAGAGGGGCGGGGCCAGGGGGC
>VWZV01011481.1:26385-63928 GCA_013397155.1 Irena cyanogastra
GGGGAGCCGAGGAGCTTTTGGCAGGGAGGTAGGAGGGCCTTCGGGGAGGGGATGAGGTGATGGAGAGAGGGAGGGAGGGAGGGAGGAAAGGCCTTTCGTTAGAAAGAGGTAACTTCTTGTCTGCTCCGGTGCTCTGAAAAATGACACAACGGTAATGCCCTGACAGGAATGCCTTTGGACATTTCCATCACTTGGCAGAAAGCATGATGTTATTATTTCAGATGTTCTTTGTGATTAAAATGTAGGAAGAGTACTTGCTATTTATGCCCGTGAGTTGTAATTTCTTCATTGGGGATCCAGTGTTTCTAGTCTTGCCCAGCTTCTCCTGGTGGGAGGATGTGTGATGCTATCTAAAAAGACATGTGAATCAAGGAGGCGTGTGTGACAGGTTTAGGGTGCTAACTCTTCATATTTGTCTCTGGAGATATTCAAAGCCCACCAGGACGTGTTCTTGTGTAACCTGCTCTAGGTGACCCTGCTTCAGCAGAAGGGTTGGACTAGATGATCTGCAGAAGTCCCTTCTCATATCAACAGTTCAGTGGTTCTATCTGTTAGGAGACAACTGATATGGGAAATCGACTGAATCAATGGCAGGTCACTCATGACTTCAGCTCTTGGATTTGAGTGGGAATATGTAATCTATTCTCAGCCTCTGTGAGGTCTGTGAAACCTGCTAAACTGGGGTGGGGTTGTGCTGGGATTTTCTGGGAAGGTTTTGTGTTGCTGCTGTTGTTTCTGTGTGTTTCTGTTTTTTTGGTTTTTTCTTCCCCCCGGGATCCAGAAGCTTGGTAAAGAATAAGCAGATGTTTCTAAGGGAAGAGAAATGTGGAGGTCCAAGGTTCTGAACCTAGTATGATTCTGTCATCAGACAGGAAAAAAACAGCCAACAAGCCTTATGCAGCTTGTCTTTTTTGTGTTCCATGCTGCAATTCAGCCCTAGGATAAAATAATGGTTGGTGTTGGCTGGACACTGGATTACATCCAACCCCTCAATTTGTGCCAAATGCCTTGTCTGCCACATGAAGAATCTGATTGGTCTGGCAATTATTTTCATAACTCCTGTGAATCTCTATCTGGGATTTCAGAAAGCCTCAGAGTAACTTCTTGTAAAGCTTTTTCTGATGTCTGTGTGAACTCCTAAGAAACATTACTGTTTGGTTTTTACGCCTTTGGAAATTAGGCATGAAAATACTTTGCTGCTCTTGTTTTCCACTCTGTAGGGTTCCACGCACTTTTTAATATGAGAAGTGATTCTGGTAACTCTCAAATATAACAATACTTATTTTCATTACTGTTAGTGGTTTATGTATTTTGCTGTATCACTGAAAAAGGTGATGCAGCACATTAAGTATATTACTCATCAGTAATATGTACTAGGAGGATGTCTCCACAGCAGTTGCTCAGACTGTAAGGTTTTGAGTATTTGTGTTAAGTTGGTGCCTGTGTGAGCAAGACTGCAGTGTCATAATTAAGTGGTGGGTCCTGGTTATCATGAGGTGTCCTTGTTTTTCTTTAGGACTGGAAGAGATGTCCTGTTCTAGCTCAGGCTACTGCAGCTAAGAGTCATTCTCTTCCCATTAGACTGTAGAAGAAACTGTCCTACGTATGTGGAAAAGAGCATTTTGAGGGAGATGTGGAAGGGCAGCCAGCACTAGATTGCATTGCCTCACAGAAGGTAGTTTTCTAACCTCAGCTACGGTTCCACAGCAGTGGAAATTGATCTCGTTGCTGCTGACGAGGCAAGGGTCTTGCTGCTTGTCCCTCTGTCGGCTGAGTTGTTCCTATAGACTCTCTCCCGCCCAGTGTGTCTAATGACTTTTTCTTCTGATTAATACATTAATTGATTATTTGATTAACTAAACACAGTAGAAAACTTTTGTGAAAACTGTGCTAGTTTTCTGCACAATTAGTGTGTTCCAATAGCTTACAGAAAGATCTGTGACCTCAGCAGTATCAGTATGTAGGAAATACACATAGTCATAGTCAGAATGACATAGAAGTCTTTACATGTGGTCTTCTGGATCTGTTCTCCCCAGAGCTGTATCCTAGGAAGAACAGGGCTGTCAATCATACCAGCTGCTGTTGGCTTAGAAAGCACCGTTAAAACTGTTTAGGAAACTTTTGGAGAGAGGAATGTGTTCATATGGGCTTTTCTTTTTACATATTGTCTTGTCTGTAGTGAGTCCTTTCTTAAAACTAAATTCTGTTTTGAGAGGTAGATATAGTAATTATTTAAGTTTTTCTTTCCTCTTTATTTGCTGAATCCAGAGAAGAATAGTTTTACTTAGTTAATGGCGTCAGTGAAAAATGTGTGGGTTTATTCATCTATCTGCCAGTAATCTTAAACTTTTTTTTCTGTATACAGAGTTTTATTGATTCCAGAGAACTATTTTTCTCTAAGTAAAAAGGAACGCTAAAAGAAATGCATTTTTTTGGTGAAATGTGATTTTTACAAGTAAGACCAGAACATTCTGGAAAAAATAAGTCACATATTCTGTCATTTTGACAAGTTCTAATTAGCCGAAAGTGAGAGATTTATTGTAGGACTGAATAGAAAATGAATGTGGTACAAAAGAAAGGCATTGTTAGAAGTCATGGCCAGAAACACATGAAAATCAGTTTGGATACACCCCTGCATTTTCAAGAGCTGATGTTGCAAAGCTGCTTGCTGTTTTTTTCTCAGTGGGTAAACATCCTTAACTGTTACCTACAACTGCAGATAGTATTTCCAGTTTCAACTAGAATAACTAGTTATGTTCATGTATCGTAAGAGTTTCTAAGTGGTCACCTAGTTCAGGTTTTTATAATAACTTCTGATACTGAAATTTACTGCTTGGTTTAATTTATGCCTAATGCTTAAAATATGACTTGATAGTCTGTCTTGGAAATGGGAAAGAACTACTTGTTTTAGGTTGGAAATTGCTAAGAATGGACTGCATTTCCACATTTGAAAAATGTGCTTTTTCACATGGAAGCTTAGAGCAGTTAGTAGGAAACCAGAAGGTACCTGCCAGACTCATGGTATTGATCCTGTCCAGAAGATGTCCCTTGTTGAGGTCTAAAGATAGGCATTTTTCTGTTGATGAATTCCCTTTACACAAATAATAATAGCCTGCTGCTTTATGTGTAAACTTGCACCTGTATCTATACTTCCTGTGCATTATCCCATTAATGATGACAAAGACTTGTATAAGTACTTGTAGACAGAATCTTTCACATTTTTTTTCTCCATACATGCAGTTTTTTGTTGAAACAAGATAAATCACTTCTGCTCTGCATCCCTTTAGTAGGTTGGTTAATTTTTTTTTCTTTTTCTGTCCATTTCCTCCTCATACTGTTCCTGTTCTCTCTGTCTGTGCATATTTGAAATACTACCTAGAAATGCAGAGAAATTAATTATATATTTGTTCATTTTGGAAGTGGGATGGGAAGGAGGGAGAGGCAAATACAATTCTGACCTCACTGTGTCAGAAATAATGTACAGACGTGAGGAGAAGGGACATTCTTGTAACTAGGAGACTGAATTAAGATTTGACTGAACTTTCAGGAAAGGAAAAAAGCTGAATTTTTAAGGATTAACTATCTAATGGTGTAAAAAAGAAAGATCATAACTTTATGCCCTTGTTTTTCATGGTACAAGAATAAGAGAGCTGTCAGTGTTTGAAAAGGAAAACTTGAAATTGTTAAAAGAAGAAGGGATTAGGTGCAGTTATCACATGAAGATTGTTACCAGAGGAGATTGAATCTAGAAACATAGAAGAATTTTAAGAAGGATTGTAGGAATATATAGTTTTACAATAAAAACTAAAAAAAAATACACCAGCAACTGTAAACTGATTTCTCTTCTTCCTGATGTGAGGTAGGAAGAAATCTTGCCCATGGCTGTGATGTTTTTGATTGCCTATTTAAGAATTTTCTTCATTGGTGTCTGGAGCAGCTGGAACTGGTCATGGTAGGGGATAATCCATTCACCCAAAAACCTACTGGAAGCTCCTCACCCTTTAGTCTTCTAAAACATCTTGGTAACTATTTTCACCTTCAGACACTAATGAGACTACATTTTAGCAACAGTCAGGGCTATGCTTGGTTTCTTTAAAACCCAGCTTCTGTGAAATTCCTCTTTCTTAGAGTGGGGAGTTTGATAGCCTCCCCTGTGTTCTGAGTAATCCTGTATCTTCATGTACAGTAGCAAGAATGATTTTATAGCAGTAGAGAAGGTTTAATGATGCTATAAAATTTCTGTTCAGGTTTGGGTAGTCATCCTATTTTACAAGCTCTTGAGGATAGATTTAAATGGTAATGTGTTTTTACTCTTTCCTTTGGTGACATACATCTATTTGTTCCCTATGATTAAGGTTTTTGTTACCACATTTAAATCATTTGACTGAATTACCTAATCCCTGTGTAAGCTGTACAGACACAATGTGTCTTTGTGCTTCCACAATAGCCAGAATACACCCATGGTTTCAAGTCTGCTATTGCTGGTCTAGCTAATGGGTCCAGCATTTAGGCTTATCTGGTGTAGGTTCTCATTGTTGCATCCAAAGTTTCTTGGGATTGTTCCCTCAGAAAATTTGACCAGGAGGTTATGTTAAATTTTCTGTTTCCTTTTTGGAGTCACTTTTTATGTGTTCAGGTTTCATTAAGCTGTGAATTTTCATTGTAACTCACAGATTCTCAGATATTTATGCAGGGCTTCTGTATTTTATGGAAGTTGCTTTTTTGCAAGATGAATAACATGAACTGAGTCTTATTCTTCAGAGAATCTTCTCATCTTTGTTCCCTAAGTGTGTTTAATACAGCATTATTTACTTGCAGTAATGTCTTTAGAGCTCTATATGGCAGCTAGGATCACACAGCTTGTATTGCATGTTTTTCCCCCGGTAATCATGTTATGGAGGAATCTGTTCTTTGTTTCTATTTAATAGGTAAAATTATTGTTCTTTGCACCCGTGCTCTGTGATGGCCTGTTGCCTGGGCCTAGTGTTGTTTGCTATGGCACCGGGCATCACACTTCCCCTTTTTAAGGTGGGACATGATAATAAATCGTGAGGAAGAAGCCATGCTTGATGCTTGACAGAAGAGTAATGTCATTGCAAAAGTAAAATCTGTAGCATACTTATTGTGTTGACTTGCGAAGTGTGTACTATGGCTTTTTTTTTTTTTTTGGTTCTTGAGGAGTAAGTAACAGACTGGAGTAAATTAACTTCATTGCTCTGTTATATTTTAGGTTCTTCCTTTGTAAACGTTTACTACTTAAATCATAAAGTGGGAATTTTTTTTCCCCAATATTTCTTCTTGTCTTGTATTTTGTTGGGTTATCGTGTCTTCCTCACCATACTCTGCGACAGGATTTGGGGTCAGGAGGAGAGAATGCTGTGGTCAACCCATGGATACAACTAAAGTGTGTTCCCTACAATTGTTCACATCGTGTGTGTTCCGTAGAGGAAAAGAATTCAGTTACTTTTGATACATTAAAGGTTTATGTTACCTTCAGAATTAAGTTACATTTCTAATGTGATACAAGAAGTAAGATCTGGAAGTTCTTTGTTCTTTCAATGGAAGTTCGTTCTTTCTGGAAGGAAGTTCTTTCAATGTAAAGCAGTCTACATTGTCCAGTAGTGAGAATGTGTACAAAATATAATAAATGGTCAGGCATGATGGTGTTTGTGATTTAAAATTTAGGAGTTTTTAAGAAGACATTGGATTTTAATAGTAATTTCTCATTATGCCTCTGTAGCATAGATAGAACTATTTAGAGGTGTATATGTTTTCAGTGTGTATTTCCAGATGTATTATAGAAGATTTTTGTGTAGCTGCAATACGTTTTCTGTTATATCTCTTTATCTATGTCAAAAACACAAAAAAGCTTTCAGATGTATGAACAGTTCTTTTTCATTGCTTGAAATCTTGTGTGTGTTTTCTAGATTTATGACTCATGTCTTTTCAGAAGTCTTTTTATGTTTTTGAAGATCTTTCTGACAACCCTTTAAAACCTTTGCTTGTAGTTGTACCTTCCAAACCTTTAGGTTTTATTGTGACTTGGTATTTGGGGTTTTATTTAAATTGGTCTCAGTAATGGACTGAATATAGACATAAAATCAGATATTCCTGGCTATAGTGTTTGGAGCGATTTTTCTTGTGTTTGGGCAGCTGTTTCCCTACTTATGTAAGACTGTTAGACAGTTTTCATAATTAAGTTAGCTACAGTTAGTTTTGACTACTAGGATGTTTAACTTTAGACTGCTTTTCTCTTCCTGCTCCATTGAGGTTAGCTTTTAGTTATGTGTCTTGCAGGGAAATGAAGAAGGGAGGGCAGGGAACTAACACTATGATTTAGATATGTTGTTTAGATAGAGGTTGTCTAAAACTGCTGTATCCTAAAACCCATTCATATTTTATATGTATGGGCACATGTGCTGTTTTCTTTTCCTGCCCCAGTTCCTTTTTAAAAACATTTACAGTTTTATATTACTTGTAGGTACAATTTTTAAAAAATTTCATTTAAAGAATGAAACTGCTTGTATTTTCTGTAGTGTTCTGAATATATATATAGATGGGTGATTGACATGATTTTCCTGCACCTTTGACTTCTGTAGAGGGGTCCTTTGAATTCTGTATTAATTGTTTAGCCATGAGACAGTGTTACCTGTGTCTGATAACCTGGAAACATGCTTTGTTCATATCCCCAGAAGGTATCGTAAGGTCAATTTTGACCTTAGAACATTCACATACCATTGATTTGCTAGAAGTCAATGAATTCATCTACCATTGTTAAATACTTTCCTGGTGTGGAGCCCCCTGTGGAGGTAGAATGGGGAGCTTGATGTTGGTCTCTTGTGCTCCTCGTGCCTCCAATAATTGCTCTGGAGAAATGGTGCAGCTGCAGGTAGTAGTTCTCAGGGAGGGTGGTACAAAGATGGCATTGCCATTTTCTCATTAAATAGTGTTCTGCAAAGCTAATTTTGCTGCATTTGAATTTGGTCATTGCTAAATATATAAAACTAGGTTTTATATTTGTTAGACAAAAGGCAGTAAAGCTGTGTGTAAAAATGCATTTGATTTACCTTTCCTTGATAAGAGTATGAAATTGTCAGACTATGGTTATGTGCTTTTTTTTGATGTGTGTAGTGCACTAAACCATTTACATGAATGGCACATGCTTAGAACCGATAACTCTACTATTACTGTCTAAATTCACTTGTTTCTTGTTGCTAGGAACCCGCATTAATTTTAGAATTGCTTAAAAGGAGTAGGTAATGGCTCTTAAAGCCAACTCTGTAAAACTGTGTCTAACCAAAACTTCTAATGATGGTTTTCAAAAATGTGAGTTATCGATTAGATTTAATTTAGGTAAGCCACTTGATCAGTTTTTTCCTTTTGTCTTTTAAAATTGGATCTTGTTTAGCAGCACTGGATATGATGCTGTATTTTGACTCTTGAAAGATGGATGAGGATTTTGTTTCTTTACAGGCTTGCATGTGGTAGTAGATTTTTTTATTTTGCTTTATTCAAAGAAACATGCTTTCAGAGTAGCTTAGTTCTTATTTAGTGGCAGTTCCTGTTCCATCGGGCATAAGCTGCTTTTGAGTTTCCCAAGCTTCTGAAGGGGACAGTCTGCTGCGTTTTCTGCCACTGGTGTAACACCGGCACCCTGTAAAACTAATTGGACAATCCCGATTAGTAATGAAGTGGCTTGTAGATAACAAAAAGTCTTTCACTTTGTTTTCATTTTAAGAAGTGTGTGGTAATTCTGTTCAGAATGCCTACTAGAATGTTATTTACTTTCAAGTTGTAAGAAATCTCATTGAAGCTTTGCCAAGTTTTCTAAGTTAGATTTTCTCTTGGCTCTCATCAGGCACTTAGAGATTTGTGTAATCCCAGGTATCAGAAGTGTATTTTTAGTCTTTTCTGTTAGTTACAGTTTTAGGAATTGCTTTCAGTGGACGAACACACTGGATGTGGGTGGAGCGAGATGAACACTGGGCTTTGTATAAAGCTTTCTCTTTAGAAGCGTGGTGTGCTGCATACTTGTGTTGTTCAGAGTTTTGCTCTAGACATTTTGTTGCACAGGGCTGCACATTTTGCAGTCACTAAAATGTATTACTTTTATTCTGTGGCTGAACTACGTACGGAGTTTGAGGAGTATTTCCAGCTGATCTATAGAAATGCACAACTGATCTGTAGAAGTGTTTCATTTATAGAGATGCAGGAATGCATAGTGATGTGCTAATGAGGATCTCTGGCTCTAGGAAGAGGGCAGCGGAAGTAAATTCAGCTCGAAAAACGCGTGAAGACTTAGGTTTTTAAATACTCCAAGTTTCTAATTCCACTTTGAGTTATGTTTTCTTGTACTTCTGTGTTTTTATGATCTGAACTTCAGTGTAAATTTTGGCATTTTAGTACAATAGGAATTCAGGTGGTGATGAATAATGACGAATATGATAAGCTTTCATCAAACACAGAAGAATTAAAATACTACTTAAATTTTTCTTGTTGGTTTGAGCTTTTAGAACCTTGTTAAGCTAAAATACAAGCTTTAAAATTGCATGAGAATGAGGTCTTCTCATTTTTGAACTGGAGCAACAGCTGACAGCTCTGTAATGAATTAAGTAATGGAACATGTTCTTACTAAATACAATTTTGTGAAGTAAAGGGAAAAAAAGCTGCAACAAACAACTGTTTGGCAGGATGGGTCATGAAAAGCAAAGGGTACTTTTTTGAAAATATCTGTAAAAGGTGCTGTTAAAAATTTTCCATGTGATGCAGGAAGCTGTTGTTTTTAGGCAAGTATGGTTAGCTTCAGATAAAAGAGAGAAAATTGTCAAAAGAAAGTGTTGGCCATTTATTCAAACAACAAAATGAAAAAGGAAAGAGAGGGAGAAGACTGGCTAGGTTGCGTCATTCTTTTGCAGATGATATTCACTGAACTATTTTAATCCACCAGTTTTAAATCCTGTTAATAAACAAATTCTAAAAACCACTAAACCCAAATGCTGTTTGAAAGACTGTCTAGGTTTAATACCAGTCAGCAGCTAAGTGCCAATGAGCTGTTTGCTCAGTCCACACACCTCAACCCCAGGTCGGATGGGGAGGAGAATTAGAGAAAAAAAACAAAATGTTAAAACCTGTAGGTTGAAAACAGAACAATTTAATGATTGAATAATAATAATAAGAGTAGTAGTAGTAGTAGTGGTAAAATCAGTAACATAATTGTAATGGAAAGAGAAACAACAATAAAAGAGAAAGAAACAAAATGCCAAAAAAGGCAAGTGATGGACAGAACAAGATCTCACCACCTGCTGACCAATATGCAGCCTGTCCCCATGCAGCGAATTGGACTCTCCTAGCTGACTATCCCCAGTTTATATACTGGTCTAGATATGGAGTGGCAGGATCATAGAGTGATTTGGGTTGAAAAGGACCCTAAAAATTATCCACTACCACCGTCTCATCACTCCTGCTATGGGCCTTTCACTAGACCTGGTTGCTCAGAGCCCTATCCAATCTGGCCTTGAAAGCTTCCAGGGATGGGGCATTCATAGCTATTCTCAACAACCATTTCTAGTGCCTCACCACCCTCACAACAAATAATTTTTTCTGTATATCCAGTCCAAACCTACTCTCTATAAGTTGAAGGCTTCTCCTAGTCCTATCCCTACATACTATTGTAAAAATATAGAGTGTCTCTTTAGCTGGTTCAGGTCACTGGCAGAGCATGGGACACTCGTATGTCCTTGATTTGGGGTAAGCACTAACTAGCAACCACCGAAGCATAAGTCTGTTACCAACATTATTCTCTTACTATGTCAAAAACACAGCAGTATACTGGCTGGTAGGAAGAAAGATAAGTGTCTGAGTCAGTGTCATACCAGCACATAATTGAGCTGAATCTAAGTTTGCTTACACGTCAGAAATGTAGTGAAATTTATACTGAACACAGAGGGCCTGGATCTGCAAAAATATGTGAAGAAGTATTCTGAGAGTAACTTTGAGGAGCAGTTTTAGATGTTTAGAGAAGCTGCCTGCAAAATTGTTCTAAAGGTCTCCAAAGAACTGCTGACTAAATGCACAAAAATATGTCAAATTATATTGTTTTACAAAACTATTAAAAAAAAAACCAAAACCCCAAACATACAAGATACTGAACTATTCCTGCAACGTGTTTTCAAGTTGTGAACTCATGGGACAGGTAGAAATGTTGTGATCAGGAATTGAATGGAAACCTTCAATTATGCAGCATCAGTAAAAGAAAAATTTGCTAGAGGACAGCAAATTGATGTATTGTTCTCATTTGAATTAAGTTTGCAACTCTGACTGCTTAATCTTTCTTAAATTTGAGAACTGAAGGGGGTTGGTATGTGCTGTGGAAGGGACCAGCAGGTGCTGAAAAACCTCGCAGGAATTTTGGAAATGGGTAGATTATTATTGTTTCATTTTGGAGGTTTTTTACACTTTAAAAGGGATATTGCTGTGTGAATTTGTGACAAAATTTTTACTTTATGGTAGGTGAATGAAAACTTTTTCCTTCTTTCCTTATGAGACTTACTGAAATTGGAGAAAGCTGGGGTTTTTTAAAATCTTCTTTTTTGCTTTTGGGGAGATTCTTCAGTCTCCTTACTTACAGTATTTGCAGTAAGCTCACTTCTACTATATGAGGTCCACTAGTGAATCAGATGAGTGATTCATCTAGCCCAGCAACCAGAGGCTGTTTGAGGGAAGCACATCAGCCTTGTCTCTTTCCAAAGTCTTTGTCTTCCACTACTATCTAGAATTGTATCTAGGATGTTAGAAGTACAACTTCCCCAAGTCTTAGCAATTTATAGACTAGTTGTCTGTGAATTTATTGAATACTATTTTGACCGGACTTATACTGCCTGCCTCTTGCAGACAGAAGATCGAGAAGTTCTCTGCTTTCTGCATACAAAAGTATGTTACCACTTTCATCTGTATGTAACGTATACCTTAAGAGACCACTCCCAGCTTTAGCATTGCAGAATTTGGTCAATAATAGTTTTCACTCATTTTGTCCTTTATGGTTGTAAAGCACAACCAAGTCCACCCTCAGTGTTCTCCTTTAAAGTGAGCAATCTTTACCTGCTTAATATCCTCATTATCTTTGTTTTCTTAGTTGTCCTTCTCTTAACCCTCTCTAGTTCCACTACGTGTTTTTTGAGGTGTGCCATAGTACTTGAGAAGTGGGCGTACCAAAGTTTTATTTCTATTTTGAAAAGGATACTTGCTTTTAAGTTTCAGCAGCTTTTTTTTTTGTCATTTCAGAGGCATGTTTAGGCAATAATGTTTTGAGAGAGCTGTGTCAACTAAAGGACCTCTAGAGCTGTAACTTCTAGTTCCAGATTCAGCATTATAAAGCTGTAATTAAGATTTGTTCTCTCTGGATGTATTATCTTTCCTTTAACATTTGTCTTGGATTGAAGGACAGGTGTCTGCTAAGGAAAGCAGGAACCTCCCTTGTGCTATAGATAAATAATGAGATGATTGGCTCTTGCAATTAAGGGATGAATATTGTGTGTGTATGAAGAGAAGCTTGTGGCTTGTTGTTTAGATGTCCTCTGTTCTCCCCGTAATCCCCCCCCACTTCCCGTATTGTTGCCACCGGACAGCCTGGGTTATCTAGGACAGATAGAAAGAAGGTGTGTTGTGTGTGCCCCTTACTGCGGCGGTTGGGAACGGAAAAGCTTGTGGCTAGGGGGGCACGGCATGACAGCACTTGAGTCTCCAATCAAGTGGAAAGAAAGCAGTCTCCACCAATAAAGGCAAAGAAGAGTTGACTGACAGACTTTGGGAGGGGCCAGGGTTGCCTGATGCAACCCCCAAGGGTATAAAAGGTAGAATAGCCATTTTGTGGGGGAGCCAGGTGTCTAGTAGCCGTGGGCGGAGCTCTCAGTGCTGTGATTTTTCCTTATTCAGTCCTTTGTTGTAGTTTTTGTTACAGTTTAATAAAACTTCAAAATTTTAAAAGTAAGTGGTCGTTTCTCACACTTTGAATGGAAAATATGACCCCCTTCCCTCCAAATTATTCTAACTTTTAAATTAAGGGTCTTTCAGGGAAAGACGTGGAAAAAGAATAACAGTTCTTTACTAGTGTCTATGTATAACAAGGCAAAGAAGCAGCAGCAGCAAACAAGAGCAGAAAACCCAGTAAAGTCTCTTCCCGCTCTTTAAGCGCTTCCCCTGCCGTGCAGTTCCCGCTGCAGCCAGCAGGGGCACTGCTGGCTCCCGGTGGGGAGGTCTGCGATGACTCCCCCGCGGCCGCAGGGGGCGCTGTGCCGCGGCTCCGGCCGGCTCCCTCACGCAGTAATGGTGGACACAGGCAGCAGAAGGGATGGGAAGGGCCTTCCTTTGCAAACCCACAGCGGCAAAGGTGGCCGGTGCCCCTGTGGATAGCGAAAGGAGCTGCAGCAGGAACCTCAGAGCGGTGGCTGGAACAGCAGGGCGGGCTCCCTCTTGACAGCAAGCAAGAGTCAGCAGAAACTCCGCAGCTATAGCTGGAACCAGAGGACATCCCCGCACGCAAGGGGTGTGTGGCTACAGTGTAGTGCAAAACCCGGAGCAGTGGCATGGCAAGTGGGCAGAGGCCGCCTGGCTCTGGAACAGGGCAGGGAGAGAGAGGCTCAGGGATCCCGGGATTTCCCCTGAGGCACCCCAGCAGATGGTGAAGGATCCCTTTTTTTTCGGTGAGGCAGGGTGCCAGTAACATCCCAGTTCAGTGGCTGCTCTCATGAGCGCAGGAAGCAGGGCAGGGCTGGGCTCAGGCAGCGGCAACGAGTTCCCGCCCCAAGCAGAAGCTCTACTGTCCCCCTCCGAGGCTGCGAGAGCAGAGTCCAAGAAGCTGTGCCTAGCTTCTCTTCCCCCAGCCCAATTCTCCCTGCATCTCTGCCCCTTCAAGAGGAAACTTCTTTAGTCTCTACCAATCGGTATTGTCTCTTAGCAACAAAAATGGGAGCAAGTACCCTAAGAGAAGGAAAACAAAAGGAAGAAATCTTAAACCCCAACAATGTTGGAGCTCATCGGCCACGTTTTGCTGGACTCCGTATATTTGGGATGACTCTTTTGGAGTCACCTAACTACCACAAAAAGCTGTCTTGTCAAAGGATCAGATGGTATATTCAGTGTAATGTAGTGTTACTAAACACCAGACTCAAGATGTTTTGTAAGTTTGTAGCTAATGTTGTGAAAGGACTTGTAATAAAACATGCTTCTCTTTCTTGATGCCCTACTTCATTAGTACTTATTTGCATGCAATCTTCTTTTATAGAGGATTAAAATATTTCACAATTTGCACTGTTTTGGCTGTGAGTTTATCTTGCACCTCATTTTAATCTAGTGTCCTGATATCATGATAATTCTCAGTGCTCATATACTAGTTCACTTCCAGGTTCCCATCTAGAGTGAGCCAGATGACCTCCCTCCTAGAGAAAACCTGAACTGCTGTGTTTGGTTCTTGAGGAGAGGCCTGAATTGCATCATTTTGTCTGTCACTGCTTGGACAGTCCTTTATTTTAGTAACCATCCTACTTTCATATTCTTGTGCATGTGCGTGGACATGCAGCACATGCACCTATTCGTGCTCTTAAAGGCATCATAGTGGGAGATTGCAATGCAGTGTAGGTCAAGGTGAATTAAGAGGTCTTGATACTCTATATGTATCCATATAGATACCATTTGGGACCATGGATGCATCTGTAACAAGCATTCAGTTAGTATAAAAAATGGGCTCTGGACACATAGCTTCTGATCGTCATTTACTTTTGCTATGCTTTAGTTGACATAAAATTCCTTTTGGATGAAATGTAACTGGAGGGTAAATTCAAGATAGGTGAATGATGCACTCTGACGAAAGGTGTTCAGACTGGTGCTTGACCAGTCCCATACAAAACACACAGCATGAATGGCTGAGCCCAAGCACCACCAGCTTTGCTCTGCAGACCTCTCTGTGCCTGTTGCAGCAGGGTGCTTCTTGCTACCACAAGCAAAGCTGAGGGACCTGAGCTGAGCACTGAAGTGCTGTACATCTGAGCAATATATCATGAAAGATGCTATTTGAGGGCAGTTGTGAACATGAACAAACATGTTCACAACCCCCATACCAGTTGTCTTAGAGTTTCTGTCCATAATGTGTTCTGAAAGAAAGGCACAGAAGAGATTTTCAAGACATTTTCTCTTACATCCTAGTACTGCTTGATGCTTGAGAGTGAAGATGTTGGTCATGGGTTATGCCATGGTTCAACTGAGCCAATATACCTTGACAGCAAATGCTAGATCCTTGTCTGACTTCCTTCCCCTCTCCACAAAGAGAAAGACTGTTGTGGTACCCCGGCAATAAAACCAGCATAAGTGAATAAAAAGATTTTAGGCTATGGAGCAACTGGGATCACATTAATATCAATTTCAGAGGAGATTACAGCTCATCCTGCTTGATCTTGGACTAAAGTAAATGGAAAAATTACAAATCGAATCAAATCATTCTAGGAATGTACAGTCGCTTGACTAAAATTAGTAGCAAACAGTGGAGGACAGATACTGAAGTGTTTCTGGTCTCTGTGTCCCAAACTAGTGTGATAGAGATGAAGGAGGTTAGCATGATGTTGAATCCTGGAGCTGAGTGTGCGGTGAACTGAGTTTGGCCTTGCCAGGGTATCAGGGTAGGAGAGCTTTTATGCAGCACTGCCAGTATTGACTATTTTGTGAAGGTAAGCCATAAGTTTCTCTGAATTTAATAAACTGTTTAGTAGAATATGAAAAATGATTAAGATGAAATTTAACACAAGAAAGGTAATGTGCTTAAGACAGGTGATGATAGTATATCTAGTAGTTTTTAGCTAACACCTTCTGGGATTAGTTTTGGGACTGGCTTGCTAGTTTTTCCCATCCATTAAAGTTATTAATTCCTGGTCGTAACACAGAAAGTAACACTGCTTTTGGGAAGCTTCATTACTTCTTTATAGTGTGACTGTCATGTATCTGGAGATACATGTCATGCCAGAAGATTAAGAAGTGTAGAGCAAAACAATTGGGGTAAAAGTGGCACAAAGTGAACATGCTATTGCTATAGATTAGGAGATCATAAACTGTAAATAACAGGTGTAAGACCTTCATATTCTAGCTATTCACAAAGTAAGTGTGGAGAAGGTGAAGTGCCAAGAGGAAAAGTAAGTGCCATTTCAGAATTGCTGTTATTTGGCAATGAGTACTCCTGTAGAAAGTGATGTTGAGCTTCTCTGGGATATTTCATTTCTTGGTTGATGGTGTTGGAAAAGCAGATACTCTTAAAAGACTGAAACAGGTAGAGATAGTGCTTGTACAGGTATGTTTGTATAAGCCATAAAAGGGAGCATAGAGTACTAAATGACTGTGAACATGAACACATGAAATCTTTAAAAAAGTTTGTATATATTGACATCAAAGTGCTAGTTTTGAAACATTTCAAAGTGAAATGTTTTCAGTTTATTGAAAATTTTCTAGGGGACTTAAACAGCATGTATTAGATAAGACTCAAAGGCACTTATTTCCAAATACCTTTTTCTGTGGGTAAGTTAGTAAGTTGAGAGCTCACCGACTCTTAAAAATGATAGGATGACTGGCATGGTGCAGCTGAGATAACTTGATGGTAGGTATCAAAGTACCAGTGCATCTATTGGCATCATAATGGGACACTTTGTTATGAGTTCAGCTGCTCAGGCGATATGTAGTGTAAACTTCCCAATGCTACCAACAGTGAGATGCAATTGAAAACCTTTTGTGAAGCCAGTGATATTACTGGCATTGATTTCACTGGCAGTTCGAGCTTCTGAAAACAAATCAAGACAAGATGTTTTAAGAACGGCTTTTTAATGTGAAATAATGCCCTTTGAAATCTGATCAAAAGGATATTAACACCCTACCCCCCAAAGAGACTAGACCTGCCTTGAAGGGAAATAAAAAGCTAAGTGATCCTCTAACTGGGTAAACCACAGAAAACTTGTTTTGAATGTAAAGGGAAATTTTAGAGATCACTCTGCAAAATGAAACGTCAGCAGAAAAACCCACCGAATCACAAGATGACAAGACTGGATATAGAAAATTATTAGAGAAGCAAAAACCATGACAGCAATGTGGGGATGCAGCTCTTGGTAACTTCTTTTGAGAAGGTGCTTCAGTATGGACAGCTAACAAGTTCTTCTAGGCTGAACATGGTCAGTTGTGATTTAGTGGTTCAGGGTGGAGAGGCTTGTTGGTGTTGGATGGATGGGAAACCATAAAGTCACTTATGTCCTGTTTGCTGTATGAGGAACATTAAATGTACTATTTGTATTTTTGAAGCTAAATGTTACACACAGCTCAGTCACATGTCTGTGTGTTGTTTATTTCTCTCCTCCTCATTTCCCTGTGGGCTGTCAGTAACATTTGTGAACTCTGTTTTTCTAAAGCGCTATGTTTGATTGGTACTTGCACAGAAATTACCTACATATGTATCTTGGGATATTTCTGAGTTTGGTAGCTTTTTATGTAGGGGCAAAGATTAAGTTGGATTTTAATTCAAAGCTGGAACATACAGGCAGAAGTGGGAAACCTGATTTAGGTAATATTACTTTCTGTTCTAAAAATCCCTGTCTGTTACACTGTAGGTGTTTACAGAAATGATGAGATGTGGTTGTAACATATGTATTGTATGAAGGACTTGAGTATCGCTGTGGTAATTTAGTTAATACAGTAAAATGAGTTGGTAGCAACTAGGGATGATTCACAAAAATAAATATTAAGATTATGTATTTAATTAAAATATATGTTATTTTTAGTATTTAAGAACTTGCTTTAGAAATATTGTAGGGATTGTGCACATTTAATGTCCATGTGATGCTGTGATAACTCTGTAACTAAGGTAACAGACAAGACAATAGGGAAGCTGGCAAAGCTGAAATAAATTTGTATGATTAAGTAAAATAAAAGTGGTGTAAAAGTAGTAGATAAAATGAAAATAAAGTACTATACCCATTGGTTTGTAGATAAATGAAACTTCGAAACAAAATCAAATCAAATACATTTGGTGTTGTGGAGAAAATAACATCAGTCAGCAGTAACTGCTTATTTTTTCTTGAGGGATGAGGAGCAGGACTGTCTGCGTAGTGCAGGGAGGTCTATGACAAGCAATGATTTATGCGAATAGGGGTGTCCCCATAGTTGACACTGATGGAGACACCAAGCTAGGAATTCTGTTTTTCTTTGAGATTCTTTCCTTGAAGTTTTCTACAGGCATTTTTTGGTGGTGGTTTTTTTTTTACCTCCTTGAGCTCTGTGAGAGCAGAAAACCTCTTCCACCAGAATTGCCAGGGCTGGAACTTGCAACACAGAAGATAATTTTCTGGACTACAGTAATTCTGTCTGGTATGTGCTGCTTCTGTATTTGCAGCCTCACGCTCCTCCTAAATGTATTTTTTTATATATGCATATAACTTGGAGTTTATATTACTTAAAAGAAAATGAAGAAAATTGTTCTTTTCACAATTTTAATTTTTGACTATCACTTGACAGAGGGTGAAGGTCAGTCGTGTCCAGATGTCTCTAGATGAGGTAGCATTCACATTAGTCACTCATGAACATGGATGGGAAAATCATGGCCATTTCAGAAATGTGTATTACAATCTTCTAAGGCATGAGTAGCTTCTGTTGTGGTGGTCATCCTCAGCAAGACTGTAGTAGGTACAAAACTGTAGTGTATTTTTACATTCACCTAATCTGTTGATGCACTTAAAAAAGCTAAGTGTTTGGCTGATGGTCCACTGCCAGAGCTAATATAACACATTAGTGCTCCTGAAGATGTGGCAAGTACAAGGGATGTAACATGAGCAAGCCATGAGCCAAGGTAGGGTCTGTTAACATTGCTACACCCTGGTCCTGCTAAAAATAGTTTCCTGTGTTTGAGCTGCCGAGACTTAAACTGCATGATGGTCATAATGTAACACTGTGGGAGGCGGTCCTCCTACCTTTTTTGGGGGGTTGAGTGAGAGGATCATAGTAGAAATTATGAACCTCTCTTCTCCATAGCCCAATCCAGAGCCTGAGTGTAAGTTTTTAATTATTACAGCTCAAAGCTATTTCTAAGATTTCATAAAGCTTGTTCATGAGATGTGTGAGTACAATGTTTTTTGGGGCAGACGCTCTTCAGTTATGTGGAAGGGTGGGGAAGAGTGTGTCCAACTCAGTTTCTTGGGAAAATACAGAGGAGTTTGTCACATGTCAGCCACTGCTGCAGACCAGACTGTAATTTAGACACCAACCTATGTTTCACACTGATAACTTATGTTTCTGAAAAGTAGTTGGAAGATGAAAAGGCCGTAGTTTTATTACTTTGATTGATCTCTGCTTCAAAATTGTGGTGGTTTGGAGAAGCTTGGCAGGTAGAAAATATTCTCTTTGCTTAGAGGTAAGGATCTAAGTACACCTAGTATTTGCAATGAGTTGACACTGCTACCTTGGCTAAGGGTTAATTAAAATGTTTGATTTAGCCCTGGTTATTTGCTTTCACTGCTCTTCCTGAGCCTTTTTGTACATCACTAGCTGCCCTAAGAACACTCACAGTAGAAGATATTTATATTGTATGTCTGCAGATAAGATCACTATGCCTGCTTCATTCTGTTTGTCAAATGTTTATCAGATGGCTAGGAAGGAAGGGAATGGGGATTCGATGTTTTTCACTTGATGGGAGTGAGAATATTGTAATGTCTGTGTATTTAAGGTAATCGTAAAGTGTTGGCATCACACATTTTTCTGTTAAACTGCTGTACTGGCAGCAGTATTTTTTAATGCCAGCAGTATTTTCTGGTCACTAGAGATTAGCCAGATGTCACGTACTGTATGACAGAACATACAAACCCAAATAATTGCTTTTTCAAGTAACTTCTCCATTAGTTTAGAGACCTGTAGAATCATAGAATATGCTGAGTTAGAAGGGACCTGTCAGGATTATCAAGTCCAACTCCTGGCCCTGAACAGGACAAGAGTCATAGCATGTGCCTGAGAGTGTTGTCCAAACACATCTTAAACTCAGACAGGCTTGTTGCTGTGACACGGAGCCCTACAGAAATGGAACAACTTCTCAGAAAAAAAAGTTGCTTGTGATCTGAATTCTAATCATGTGAGGAGAGGCACTAGAAATGAAGGAAATGCCAAGTGAAGAGTTGTTGTATCAGCTCTACTTCTCTTGGTTTTAAGGTATGTCTTCTTGAATTACTTGTTACTTCTTCAGCTTATAATGCTGGTTCATGTTTACATGGACATGTTTACATGTCAGATTTTGATACCAGCTCCAGAAAGTGCACCAGAAATTAAGGTCGTGGCATTGAAACACTCTCTGCTGATTGGCTGCTACAGTTTACCATTTGTAGCTTGGTCTTGCTTTATATGCTAGACGAGGTTTATGCCAGCCTAATTGGTTGCTGGCATTCCTGAATTTCCCAGCTGCTGTATTCAGCTGTGTACTAGAAAAATATAATGGAATACTGTTTCCAGAGAGCAAGAGGCAATTGTAAAGATGTAAATGCTTTATCTGGCACTTCAATAACACCTAAACTTTTAGTAACACAAAGAATTTTTAGAAACAAATTGTATGAGTACATTGCCAGTTTAAATACTGTAGTGAACATTTTCTATTTAAGCTCAAGAGTATTTGGAGGATGGATGTAACTTTTATTTTTGTTAGTATGTGGTTTTTTTGGTTTTTATTCAGCCCTGACTTTCTTGGCCAGGGAAGGGATGAAATCTGGCACAGAGATGGAAGATTTATTGTGATTCTTTTGTTATGGCATGCTGGCTTACTGTGTTTGTTAGAGTGTGGGGTATTTTCTATTAATTCGTCAGCCTGCTTTGATCCCTTTTCACTCGTTATGGCAAAGATGAAGCAGTTTTTAAATATTACTTGTTCTCTGTCAAAAGTAACAGAGCACAGAGACACATAGTAGGACTTACATGATGGCTCTGTGACTATTCGCAGCTGGATAGCCTGTGACAGTGTCACAGGTTTCAGCTGCGCGTAGTGGTTTTCTTAAAAAATTTTAAAATTTGGTAACATTCTAAGTATTATTGGAATATTGTATAGGATATGTCTTACTAGACAGATATTTTTCGTACATTGTTTTTTGTTGCACGTAAAAGATGTTATAAAAGAATTGTCTTATAAAATATGGATTAGGCCCTGCTACTTCAGCTAGTAATAGCTTGCAAGTTCCCAGGCAAAGCAATCTTGGGAATAAACATTAACACTACGAACTATTCCTTGGTGAAAAACAAGGGCACCTGTATTAATAAGGGATCTGTCTCATGAGAATCAGTAGAAAAAGTATGTAAACTAACTAAAAATACAGAAGTTTGATAGATATGCAAAATACCATGTACCAACCAATGAACTTAAGTTTGAGTGTATTGTCAACCAGTAAGATCTGACACAGTGCCTTCTGATAATCCTATAGAATATGACCTATACAATAAAGATTGGGCTTTTTCTGCATGAAGAAATGGAGTTTGGGCTGATAACAGTTTTTCTCTTCATTCTGAATTGACAGCTGGGCCAGACCTTAAAACAGCAGCAGAAGATTATACCAATGTAAGCTTATATTCCCAGTTCCCAGAGTTTTCGTGTCCTTGTAGCCTGGTCGCAGCACACTCTGCAGAAGCGGCAGGAGTGGCATTTCTACAGGAAGACAGCAGCTTCTGTTGCTACTTTGCTGAAGGACCAGGGAGCTCATTGAAACAGTTCTACAACAGTGGTTTTGCACAAAAATTAAGTCTCTAGAGGTTATTAAATGCTGAAGTATTAATGGAGAGGTGTATTCAGGGTGGTGAGAATGGTCCTCAGGAAGCACAAATGGAAGGGTTTGATCAGAAAAAGCATGGATCAGGGAAATAAAAACAAGAGAATGCCAGAAGACAGAAACTAAGTGAAGCAAAAAGGGAAGACTTTTTATTTAGCATGTTAAAAAACTACTTAAATTGCTTCAGTGTGGGAGTGACTGTTATGCTTTGGGCCAGGGGAAGAATGGAGGTTGTAAATGCGAGTGTATTGTGTGTTGCCCGTGAGGCGAATGCTGCAGATGTGAAGATGCTGCTGCTCAGGGCTGCTGCCTGCTCTGCAAGTTCCTGAGTGCTCCTCCTCGCTTGAGCTGCAGCTAGTCTCTTCCTCTGCACGCTGTGTGACAGGACAGGGATTTGCTGTTACCTTCCATGACACTTCTCTGTATTCTCCTTTCTTACTGAATCTTAACTAGATGTGAATGTCTAGGCAGCTTTTGTAATAAAAGAAATATTAAAGGTATGCTTTTGTTGTTCTCACTGTTAGCTGAGATAATTTGAGATATCATTCAATGCGGCGTTTCTCTCATGCGCCCACAAGTCAAGGTTTTTCTTTCTTTCTGTTCCTCTGCAGGCCCTAGAAGGCTTAGACTGTAAATCCTCCCTTTTTTGTTTTTGGAAAACTGTCAAATTGTGACTGAAGTGGCTAAAACAAAAAGTTGAAACAGTCAAGGGAGCAGAAAACTAAAGAGGATTTGTGGGGCCAATAGCTTTAGAAAAGAAAAGAAGGTGCAAGGCAGAGATGGCCCAAACTGAACCATGTGTGCTGATTGTGCTGTGTTTTACCCTGAGCAGGTGCCCAGCAGCAGCATCAGCATGTGCACAATTGCTCCAGGATGATGACTTGTGCTTTGGGAGCTGCATATAGTCCTAGGGGGTAGCTCATGGCAGCTGGAGCAAAGGATTACTTCTTCATAGTATGGACCCTCGTTACAGGAGGGTGTGCGAGGAGCAGTTGCTTTGTATTTGTGTTCTTTAGAAACCTCAGTTCTTGGTACTTTAGGGTAAAGAATGGATATGAAATCAATGTGACACTTGGGTCTTGATCCTTTTGTGTCAGTGCATGGTTGTCCTGCTCTTCCAGTTGCTCTTCTGTACTGTGTGTAGGAAAGAGGCCATAAAAAATTGCAGTGTTAAACATAATATTCTTCTAAAACGTATATTTTAGAAGAAAAATCCTTACTCCTGCTGAAAATTTACTGGTTTTATCTTACACTGTGGGGGCTTGGTTCCTATGGGTCTTGTGCTGGAGAAGTCAATGCAAAAGCACCTTAAGCTCATCTGTCTGTGTAAGTAGCTCTTTCTAAAATAACGGTTTGTGTTGTTCCAGGCAGTTTAATTTTTGTTGGACTACCACCTGATTGTTGCCTATAAAAATGAGTATCAGAACACAATTTCAAAGGGCTTAATTTCAGTGTTGAGGTATGTGATGTTCTATCAGCCTAGAAGGGGAGACAAACAAGCCTTTGTGAAGTGCACCTAAGGGGCCTTTAGCAGAAGTAAGAATCTTCTGGTATTGGAGTTTTCTATTCTCAAGGAGAGAGAGTCTAGGTAGTGTGGCTTTCCTGAGAGGTTTTGTTTACTCACCACTCAATTTTCTGTTCATTGTGCTTTTCACTTGGATGTTGCCTGTCCCATTAGAGCCTCCACTGGTGGATCGGATCTGAGCCACTTGACACTGTGTGGCCTACAATCACCTTCTATTTATCACCTCATTTTTTTCAACCATCTTCTTCCTACCTCTGTATGACTAAGTGCAGGGATGAAAATACATTCTGGAATTTTTTTGCACCACTTAATAAATGATGACTTGTGTTTGCTTTCTAGGCCGAATTCACCAAGCTATGGTAACATCTCTAAATGAAGATAATGAAAGCGTAACTGTTGAATGGATTGAAAATGGAGATACAAAAGGGAAAGAGGTAAGCTTATTTATTTAGAACTTTAAAAAAAAGTGTAATCTACTTGACTATTACTTCAAATATCTGCTGGAAGCAAAAATGAGACATAAATCTTAATTTACTTCATGATTCTTTGGTTACCGACTGTTTTGTGCAGAAAGAGTTGAGCAAATAGTTTTCTTTTGTAAATTTGACTTCCTAAGCTCTGTGTCATAGCTTTTAGGCAGTTATATCTATTGATTTTGAACCAGATTAGAAAGGCTGACTTTGTTACCCAGTTTTTACAATTGGAAAAATAAAATTTTTGAGAGGGAGAATGACACACAATTCAGAGAGGAAACTAGTAGGAGAGCTAAACTAGAAATTTTCTTGTGTTTGTGTTCTTGAGGAATTTAACTGCCAGTTTGCTTGCTTATTCACTTACTCTTGGCAGCAATTTTCCAGGCTTGCTTTCCTTATGAAACTGTGTCTTTTTGTGTAACACTTTCCTACTGCATCTTCCTTTAAATTTTGGAGCATGTTATTAGCCAGTTTCAGTTTAGAGAAGCATTTCAGAAGTAGTTGCACTTTACACTTTACTGGTTTTGTGAAAACACAAGAAAAAGGAAAAAAAAGCCGTGGGAAAGTCCTGGAGATTTCATCAGCTGAGGACACACAGAATCTATACAGCAATGAGGTCTTTGAAAGCTTCAGCCAAGAGAAATAGAAGTCTGTAGAGACCAAAGCTCATCAACACTTCTACAAAATCGTTTTTTTAAGATCCTGCCACTCTTCCCTTACATTTTACAGCAGTTTGAATTACTTCATAATACTTTAAAAGAAATAATACTTTAAAAGGAAAAAAAAACCATGATAAATTTAACATTTCAGCTATGGTTTGATTTCTTTGGGCCTTTGCAATTTATTTCTTTTGCCCTGTCTGGGAAATTTAAGATAATTGAGATCTCCTTTTTATGTTACAGAATGTCTTATATATTTTGCAGTAATTGTGAAATTGCTGTAGTATTACAAGCTACTTCTCTTTTAGTTTGATCAGCTCATAAAATTATACTATCAATTGGTAATTTTTAATTCATCCCTTTACTGAATGATGCTTTCAAATAATACAAAGACCAAAGATTTGTCTATTTTTAGTAAACAAAATAATTCAGATCTTAGAATGAACAAATTGTGGGGTAAAAACACTAAATATGTTTACTGTTTATTGTCAAACATAGCAGGAGATAAAGAGAGGATTTATGTCAAGTGTCATTAATGTGTTTTATGCTCTTTTTCACAGATTGATTTAGAGAGCATATTTTCACTTAACCCAGATCTTGTACCTGATGAAGATATTGAACCTAGTCCAGAGACGCTACCACCACCTGCTTCATCAGCCAAAGTAAACAAAATTGTGAAGGTTGGTAGTATCTATGCTACATGTTCTTAGCAACTTTACAGTAGCTGTATACATGATATGCTAGAATTTTTAACTTAACTTTTGTGTTTGTGGTACTATTTCATAACGGTTCTTTTCTTTTTCATGTAGTGAATAGGGATTTCTAAATATTTTTAAGAACAGCTTTGGCAGAGAGGGAGTTGGGAACTAATATTTATATAACTAAATGTCTTAATTAAAGATAAAGAAAAGGTTTTGGAGTTTTCTGAAACATTACATACAGTTCAATCAGCCTTCACCCCATCACTTTTCGTGGTGGGATTTGGCAGCAATAAGATCTCTTTTGTTCGTGTTGTGTTATTTTTGTTCACTGGAAAGAAGCAGAGGTGGGGCTGCAGTTTTTGCTTTCAATAGTATGGTGATCAAATAAGAGAGACTTCTTTCTTTATAGAGTCGACGATCTGTGTTACCTTCTAAGAATGACCCTCCTGCCAGAGATAATAGAGGTGAGTGTTGTCTCTTTCCATTTCAATGAAGTAAAAAACACGGTAACATTTTGACCTCCTGTTTATCTAGTATTCCTTAATAGTGTTACATTTCTCATTTGGTATGTAGAAATGTTTTACATTTCTTATTTGTACTTGACATGTAAAAGATATGGTATATAATTCGTAGAGTTATTCCTATGTATACTTAGGAATTCATACTGTACAAATAATATTTATATGCAAGTTTCAGCAATATATCATAAAAGTTAAGCTGAATTAACTGATGGTGCAAAAATTTGAAGATAATTAATTATGCAATGGTAAATCGTGCATGGACTTTTCATATATGTGTCCTCAGCTTATTTGAATGTTTCAATGTACACTAAGTAGTGCGCTTTGAATTCTTAACATTTTCCATTTTTAAACTAGTTTTGTTAATAGCCGATTATTTTGGAACAGTCTATGTGTGAATAGTCATAAGAATATAAGAATACTTAAGTCCTACAGGTTTTTCTATCACTCTTCAGTTAATAGTGAAAAAAATCGCTGAAATACCACAGGACAATAGGTGAAAAGTATGTATTGTATGTATACAGATATAATGCATCTATAACATGTGTAAGAATAGTTACTGCTTATTGTTTCCATTTTCTATCCTATGTTTGACTTAACTGACTTGTACTGGTGATGGTGATGATGATGATGATGATGACGATGATGATTCTTCTTCCAAACTTTAATCTATTAATATTTCTTCTGACTAGATTCCAGCTCATCAGTTTAAACTTGGGAAACAAGTAGGCTTGCTTATCTTTGCAAGTGATCAGACTCTTCCGATGGGGACCACTTTTGCCCTTCTGCCATTCAGCTCTGGGGGTATTAAGCAGATTGAAAATACGAGAGTGTTTTGAGGTTTTTTTCCTACCTAGTGTGGTTTAAATATGAGATGTCTTACTGATGGAGTGTCCTCACATCACATACATTTTGTCATTTATAGTAAATTATCTGTTTGGTATGAAATCACCCCGTGAGTTGGATTTTAATGAGTACCACACCTCTTAGTATTCACTGTTGGCCTAAATATTTTTCTTTTTGGCTTTATAATTCAGCTTTTCTCAGCACACTGACTTATTTTGTGTAGTCAATTTATACTATAATCTAGATCTCTTATGATACGTGGAATGATGGCATTTGTCTTGTCTGTCCTATTCAAAACCTGTTTCTGTAGTTGTTTCTATGTTGTACAGTGTGCTGGCCTTTGGTGGAGGTCTAATCTCTGGCTACTGATCAGAGCTGATACCTTCACTTCAGTACTCTTCTAACACACTCTGTTAGAAGTGTGTGCAGGAAATGGGCCAGCTGAAGCAGAGCTGAACGAAGCAACTATTTGAAATACAATTTAAAGCATTCAGCTCTATCACACAGGCTTGCGTGCTTACCACTCCCACTGCATCCCCTGGAAAAAGACATCACAGCATCTTCGGAAGCTGGCATTCTTAGCACATACAGAATCAGTGCATAAGTTTAGACATATTGATTGTATCTATATCCCTTCTGGTATAGAGGCAAAAAGGATTGTTTCTTCCACTTACAGATTGTGCTGCACTTCACTGGCTTTAATTTCTTTTGCTTTGCTCCTCCGGTGGTCATAGGCTGAATGGGGTTGGAACATTTTGTAGAATCTAGAGAATATGAAACAGCGGTGCTTCTTTTCTGACTAGTTTTTTAGGTATAATTACAATATAAATAAAATTGAAGCTCTTTATACTTCAGCACTGCCTGTCTCCCAAGTAAACGATTCATTCTGTGCATATAGTAAGTTGTACTAATTCTGTGGGATTTAAGAATATGCATGTACAGCATGGTACTTAATAATCATGTTGTACAGCACCAGGATAAAAAAGTCTGCATACCAGATGTTTTTATTAATAGACTTGCCATGAGTATGGCTCCTCCTCATCCGCAGTAAATTGTTGTATTTAGAAAGGGGCCTCATTTTATCTCATCTTAACAAAGCATTTCAGAAATGGGTAGAAAGATTACTCCTCCATGTCCAGATGAGTTTTTTCCTTTTCCTTTACAGTGGTTGGTTCTGCACGTGCACGACCTACTCAGCTTCCTGAGCAGTCTCCCTCCTCTCAACAGAATGGTAGTGTTTCAGATATATCTCCAGTTCAAGCTGCAAAAAAGGAATTTGGACCCCCTTGTATGTAAACCGTGTATCAAGGACTCGTTCATTCTGGGCATTACATGTACATTCTCTTGGATTATGTTGTTATCCATAAATGACAAATGGTCTACATGCTCAGTTGTCTGTGAGCTTCCTTGAGGAGCTTTTCAGAAAGCTGTGGCTAAACATATGTTCATTTTCGTCATAATTGTTCTAGTATTTGGAATTTGTTCTTCCTTTGTTTTCTTTTTACCATGGTGGTATTGTTTAGCGCTTTTTTTTCCAATTTGTTTTTTAAATTTGTCTTAGCTTTCTTCTAATTCAAACCAAGAGATCACATGTATCTGTCCAAACATTTTTTCAAGATCATATATTTTTGTTTGTGTAATTTTTGTCCCATTCCCATGGCATTTTTCTAATAAATTTCATGCATTTTAGAAATTGAAATGCCATAATGATTTTATACTAATCAGATTTGCTTGAAAATATAGTTGATAGTTGGTGGATTCTAATTGCTGATACATTAATTGAAGTTTACAGTGTAAATATGGAAAGTATTTTAAAATTGCATCTTTTTCTTTAGCACGTAGAAAATCTAACTGTGTAAAAGAGGTTGAAAAATTGCAAGAGAAGCGTGAGAAAAGAAGGTTACAGCAACAGGAACTTAGAGAAAAGAGAGCTCAGGTTAGTATTTTTAGCTCAACTGAAAATCATATGCCAGCAAGAGAAATCTGCAAAATTATGCTTTTTCAATCTTTAATAATTTTTATGAACTATGATAATCTTGAAATTAAGTGTTTTCATTCTGTATACAGATTTGACAAATACGTTGGTATTTGGTAGGATTGCTCTCATAACTACTACTTTAGACGGTTTTACCCCCTCTTTTTCTTCCTACAGAAATCATTGCTTTCAATTGCTGTCTTGCTGCATGTTCTTTAGAGAAAAATTACTGATCATAGCTATTCCTTAGGGTCAATGTATTTTTGACAATAACCAACCTTTTGACTTTAGAGACGTCTGTTATTCTATAGGGGATAATACAACATTATGATAAACTGTTTATTATAATCTTTGATGCTTTATAGATCTGTTTGAGGCTCAAGTTTTAACAGTGACTTCTAATGTTTCTTTCTTTAAACTAGTCTGTACATTTGTAATTTCATCATGCAAGCAGCTTGGCAGCCAGCTGTTAAAAACTTGTGTGAAACAAATGAAGTTGCTAATCCTTTGAGAAAAATTTCTTGATATTAAATGACTTTATGTCACAATGATGTAAAAGTTTCAGCAAAGCTAGGAGTGTAATCTTGTTGGCAGCTGTGTGCATATGTGTTAGTCTCTAAAGAGATAGTACCAGTCTGCTGCTGACAGACCATCAAGTAAATAATTCATACAATTTACTTTTCATGGTTTATTGATGTTTCCAAGCTGACCTAAAATCACCTATTTTAAATTTGTGTTTTATAACTTACATCCAATTACACAGAACATTAATATGTCTTTATGTGTGAGGAATGACCATTTTTGGCTTTATATGTTAAAATACTTTGAAGTTGTGTTACTTGTAAAATTTTCTTTTTATTGCTTCTCTGAACACTTCTCTTGCATCTGAATCTTAAACTTTTGTATGAGGAAGTTGTTGTGAAATGCAGCAGTAGTTCACCAAGCATTGACTTCTAGTATGCAGGACTTTAAACAGGGCTTGAAGAATACTAGGTAAATGCTTTCTCCATGATAAACAATACTCTTTTCTGAATGTTGAAAAGAAACATTTTGTGGAGACATACTGTCAGCAGTTTTTACTTCAATGTAGGGAGAGTGAATGACATCAAGGTACAGTCAGCTTCTGATCACCAGGACACAGTTTTTTCTGAGGTGAGGATTAGCTGTGTCACAAGTGCAAAGAGTGAGCTTGCTCTCTTTCAGTTTAGTAACACCAATCCAGTGCTTTCTGAGAGTGCCTACACCATGTCCACAGCCAGCTGTGATTCAGAAATGTTATATTGTGTGGGGATACCCATGCAGAACTTAGTAGTGTCTGAGCACCAGAGCTGGCTATGTTTGGCATCTGCAGCGTGTCCTGAAGTGTTGTAAAACAGGTATTTGCAGGGAGAAGTGATGGGAAGTTGTTTAATCAGTTCTGCAGAAAACAGGGTAGGCTCAGGCTCAGCTTACTGGTGGTCCATGCATGGCCTTTTACATGTCCAATCACTCTGGTGCTGATTGCTTCATGTTTAAGGATGGGTTGTCTTCTGTGCCTGTGTTGTGGGGTCAGCTGTCCTGGCTGTGTTGACTGCCTTGCTTGTGGGGTGGGGTGAGGACCAAAAAAAGGACTTTGCTGTGTAAGTGCTGCTCAGGAATAACTAAAACATCCATGTATTATCAACCCTGTTTCCAGCACAAATCCAAAATGGAACTGCATACCGCATTCTTCTATGGAGAAAATTAACTCTGTCCCAGTCAAAACCATCACAGCCTGGATGTAGCCTATTGCATATCCTTGGGATTGCTTCTGCTTTGCTGGGGCTCTGGGAAGAATTTGCAATGCCTCCAGATATGTGTGTAAATTAACACAGGACCAAGCTACTTTAACTGGCTTATATCCAGTAGGATTGTATTTAGAGCAGCTGGGGTTCCTGCACTGTCCTCTGTGGTGTGTGTTGTACCTGTAGTGAAGTATCTGTGCATCTGTCAGAGTGCCATACATGAGATAAGGAAGTGTTGACTATATGTTTCTTCAGTGCTAAGGTGCTGGCAAAGGCAGGAGTAATTTCTCTTTCTTGAGTAGACTATTAATGATTCCCCAATTAATAAGTATTTTCTATTATATGCTAACCAAAATGACATGGTAAGCATATAATGGTTTCCTTTATGGCCAGTACATTAGCTACATCAGAGTGGAAAAAGGCATTAAACTTAGATATACTTGCAAGAGACATTTCTGGTGTTTTGCAGAAAAAATAAGATTTCAGTTAATGTGTATTTTTTGATAGATAATTAATTTAGGCCTTTTCTGGAAAAATAAGTGTAAGAGAAGTTCTGTTGCTTACTTTTTCCTAGGATGTTGATGCTACAAACCCAAATTATGAAATTATGTGTATGATAAGAGATTTCAGGGGAAGTTTAGATTACAGACCACTGACAACTGCAGATCCTGTAAGTATGCAGTAACATGGAAATATGTTATCCTTCTCTGTTTTTGCTGTGTGTTTTCATTTTTTTTCAGTGTACACTTCTGTCTGTTAATGCGAAAAATAGGTATTTTAATATATATTAGTATTTAATATAACATGGGCTTATTTTTCCAGTAATTTGTTGATAGTGAAATGAGTAGGTTTTGGAAGTTTACAAAAGTTTACTGAACTATTGTTAAATTATTTAAATATTTTTTTACTATTAAATAATGCCAATATATACTAAGTAGTCACTCAGCCTTTGTATGGTACATTTTCCTGGGATGCTAAGGGATGTGCACACAAAACCATGAAACTTACTTGAAAAGCCCTCTTCAACATAATGATTGCTATTTGATCTTGGAAGGTGATGTAGTCCTTTGGTTTGCAGACAAGTCAGAGGAGTGGAATCCTTAAATGTTAAAGACTCAAATTCTGCGGAAATCCGAGAATGTGACAATTTCTGTCAGTAGCATATTTACTGTGTTAAAGCTGGATTTGCTTGCATAGTCCAATAGTACCTGTTGATCTGTTGTATTAGATCACTGTCTGCAGGGAGTTTTGTTAATGTATGGTTCTCCCTTTTGGGTTCTTGGCTACTGTGCACACACAAGGGGTTTTTTACATGTTTGGATGACTCACTGTCTTGGAAATTGCTCTTTGTTTAAATGATTGGTTGTTTAATCTGAGAAGAGAAGTCAAGTAAAGTTAAATATTTTGTAACTGGAATTGGGATATAGTTCACTGAAAGACTTTCCTTTGCAGATTGATGAGCACAGGATTTGTGTTTGTGTACGAAAACGACCACTCAATAAAAAAGGTATGATTGTTGAAGATTTTGTTCAATTGTTTATATGAAAAGCTGCTTCTGATAGCAACATCATTTGTGTTAAACAGCTCTAGAAATACTGATCAAAGGTGAAACTCTTATATTAGATAATATGTGTGATGAACCTAGAAAATTCATAGACTTATCATAACCTGGGGAGGAAAGTTTACCTGCCACAATTCTATGTATTAGGAGCTGAGGCACAGGAAGAGTGTTTTTTTCCCAAGGTCATCTAGGGTGTATTTAGTTGATCTGGAAATAAATTCTGCTATAATCTCTTCAGTATTCTTACATTATATTTGGATCACTGTTGTTTTGAGGTATCCTTCAAGTGATCTCCTGAGCAGAGAGTTACACTTTCATACATGTTTTTGTACATATATTTTTGTACTTCCAAGTGGTCTTGAATCAGACATTAAGGAAGTGTCTTATGACACGGTTGGTGCCTGAATTTGTCCAAGACATCCTCACAGGGCTAGTGGACTGCAGGCAAACAAAAGACTTGTACACCCTGGGGTTGTTGCTCAGGACTGGCAGAGTTACTCTAGAGCATATCAAATGCCACTGAAAAACTATTAGGTACTAAAAGAACTTCTTAATGACTTTTTGTTTTATGTGATGAGTGTTTGAACTATTTTTCTTACTGCCTGCTCATCAGACTAGAATCTGTATTCAAAAAAACCCAAAACCAAGCAACAAAAAACTGTTCAGCTTTCAATTCCAGTTGAATCCCAGTCTTCCTCAGAAGTTCTTTTACTTTCAGTTGGAATTTAGGAACACAAATGCCTGTGGATTGCAGCCTATCTGAATCCAGTGCTGCAAGATGTTTCTTTCCTTCTCTTTCAATTATATTCTGTTCATCTGAAGGACTCCAAAGAGCATCGCTGATGCTGATGCAACACGGGATGCCATTTGTTGGTTTTATACTGTCAGAAGTACACGTTTAGAATTATCTGAAGCATACCCAGAAGAAAATGGGAGAAATGTTTTTGCTTTGCCATATGTATGTTGATACCAGTATATAGTTAGGTTTTGTCTTACTTTTCCCTTTCATCTTGCTGCTTCTATTTTTTCTTTTTGTTTTTACTTTTACTGTTGTGAAAAATGTGACTTTCTACCTGTGCTGAAGGTGGACAAAGTGAAGTCACAGTAAATGAAAACAAGTTTTTATGGGACATGAGTTGGGATTCAGAAGAAAGATTTGATTTTGTGAAAGTTGCATATCTTTGGTATTAGTGGTTGGAAGCTATTAAAAAAGTAGATCAGAGGTGTTTGTAGAAAGATGAATGTCTAAGTAAAAATAAGGTTGATACTTTAAGCTGTTTCTCATTTTTAAGAATAAACAGTAGTAAAAAAGGTGTTAACTAAATAATCTATGCAGAGGATGATAATCTAGTATCCACATGATACAAACTCCTGAAAACAGTTCATAAGAAACAGCATTTCTTGTAAAATCGTAGAAAAGTATAAAAGAATTAAAGATGCTAGACTGTAACCCTATGATTAGAAACAAGAAAATTAATTTGTCATCTCAAAAATGCAGAATTATCACCAAAAACATTAGATAGTCTCAGCATCAATTGTTCTGTGGATTGACTTTGCAGGAAGTAGGTGTTCAGAGTGACACTTTGAGATTTTAGTTCAGTGACATGTATTTATAATTGTGAAATGTATGATGGGTTTCGGAGACATTATTCCTAATTTTCATCAGCAAAGAAGGCAGTTTCTCATACCAAATAGCTGTGAGGAATTAAATGTCTTACTCCAAACAATTTTTTAAGAAAAATACTCTTCTGACTAGTTAAACTAAAAAGTTTTTGCTCCAAAGAATTGTCCATCATACATTTCTTTTTGTCACTGTTCCTTACTTTTTATCTGTGATTGCTTCAGATAATTGCATTTCATTTTATTGCAGTGCAGTTGAAAAATTCATTATACATTGACTGGAATGTGCATTTCCATTGGTGTGTAATGTAACTCAATGGTAACCATTGTACTGTTTGATCAGGATGTTAATTCATGAAAAGGTTTCTATCTGGTTGTATAAAGTCACATCGAATTCTTGAACTGCATGCCTTAACAAATTTTACATAGAAATGCAAGTAGGACACATTAGTGAATCCTGACTGTATACACAAAGGGTCTTTATTTTTGTGCATATTATGGATCACTGGATTCTCTGTTTTGCTGACTCATATACCATATAACAATCAGCAATAAACTGCAGTGCTGTATAGTAATTATAATCTAGGATCTCACTGTTCAATTCACAGTGATGGGAAGGATCATTATAATTTTCATCTTATTCTGTTTATGAGATAATCTTCAGAAATCTTAGATCTTAGATAATCTTAGAGGAGTTTTATATTAAAGATATGTACTGTAGGTTCCAGGAGGAACCATGAATGAGTGTCTGTGAGGAATGAAAGCAAAATTAAAAGAAAATATAAAGATAAAATTTAAAAATAAAGTGTATTACCTTAAAGAGGTTAATTTCTTTGTGTTTTCAAGTTTGACAGTCTAAGCAGTATAGTACTAGCATCTAGTTTCTCCACTAGAGAAGATATTTATAAAAACTAAAGGGATATGGCAGTGAGCTGTAGAAGACTATATAATCGTTGAGGAAAAAGATCTCAAATTCAAGAAAAGTGTTATAGAAGACATAAAAAATTACAATTATAGTGCTGTAATTAATGATCATAGTCTTTAGTCTAAACAGCTTTGTACCTCTCTTTAATTTCTGGCAATTGATAGGATAGGATGACTAGACTTCCAAAATGAAATCTCCTGCTTAGCTGATTACTATCTAGGTATCAGAAGCCTAAATCCATTGCAGTGTTGTTACTTGGAGGAGCTGTGTTATCTGAGATGTTATGAGAGTGTAAACAATGGGAAAATGTAAAAAATAATGATGTGTTGTTAGTTAAATATATATTTCACTTATTTTATAGAAACTTTAATGAAAGACCTTGATGTAATAACAATTCCTAGTAAAGATGTTGTGATGGTACATGAACCAAAACAAAAGGTGGATTTAACAAGGTACCTAGAAAACCAAACTTTTCGTTTTGATTATGCCTTTGATGACACGGCTCCTAATGAAATGGTTTACAGGTATGTGTATATGCTTTTTTTTGGTGAATCTTTTTTCTCATGTTTTTTCCATACTAATAACTGTTACACTTATGTTGGTCTTAGACTTTATTCCTGTTCTCTGTGTTGCCAGATGGTATATTGCTATCTCCATTCTTTTACCTGTTTACTTTTGTTTTAACTCTTTATCCCTAATTTTTCACCTGCAATGTCATTTCCACCTCTGTTGACCTCAGTCCTACTCCCAGTCCTCCTCCAAGCCCTGCTGCATTCCAGGCTCTAGCAGGTATCACCTGCCTCCTCAGCTGCTGGTTACTTGGGCCATGTAATCAGTTCTCCATTTGCTTCCAGGTTATTGTCTTATTATTAGTGTGTGTGCTGCACCTGAGAAACCTGAGTCATGGCTTTTGGTCACCAGGAGACCTGGAGGAAAAGGAGAGCACTAGCACCAAAGAGCTTGCAGTCTGAATATAGGATAATTAAGAGATGGAAATAAATCAGTAGAGAGTGAGAAAAGAGTACAAATAAAATGAGAGGGTGTCTATTACAGTATTGCTGAGATACCTGAGCTAACTTATCTTCTGGCAATCTGGCTGATGTAATGTGGAAGTGTATGGAGCTAAGTTATCTTGCTGAAAATGCCAAGTCTTTCTAATTTAAAAACAAGCAGCAACAAAGACACATATCCTCTTTTAGGCCCAAGGTACTTGAATCTCCATTTTGTTCTTTACTCTTCTGTTTCAGTTCCACTGTTGGGATGGAATAATTTACACAGCACTTTTAAAAGCATGTTTAGAAGTAGCTATTTCCCATGAACAAGTCACTAAATGAAGTACATACAGTAGTGGACAAGGTTAGACACTGTGACATAATATTTGTCAGAATCTTAATATGCATCTAAATACTGTGAAGCTTTTTGCAGGAAATACTGATATTAAAAAGGAATTTGGTGAAGATAGAGTTTTTCTTATGCTTGGGAAATGCTTCCCATAGTCTTAAAAAGTATTGACAGAGTATTTGTTGTTTTTAATCCACAGCTAGGAGGTGAAAGTTAGGATCATGCCCTGATAGATAGCAGATTAGAAAAAAGTCATAGTAGAAGAATTCTTAAAAGGTTGTGAAAATAAAAACTTCTGTTTTATGCTTGTTATAATTAGAGAAGGGGGCGAAAGGAAAATCTTACAAAACTAATACTAACAAAAGAGTTGTAAACAGCAAAGCAGTGTTCTTGGAGATTTCTGTCTTTACTGGCTGTCTGCTGGTGGCATCTTTCCTTTCCTTGATACTGAAGAGCTGTGGGAGAGCCAGCTGGTTGATGATGCATGAAATAATTCTCCTACTTTACAGTCCATTCTTCTAATCTCCCTCCTTCCTTTATTTATCTGTGTGAACATCGTGTTTAATGTGAGGAGTGGTTTTGGTATACAGTATTGTTGAGTTATTGTGCTGAGTTTTTTCAGAGTTTTTATTAGTTATGTAATACATTAATGGCAATACAGGAATATATTTTAAGATTATTGTATTCATACTGGAACAGTAAATCTCTAGTCTTTCTCCTTCTCCCTCATATGGCACAATAATTATCATTACTGGAAGGGCAATCTGTTTAAGGTCTTCTGTAATAACAGAAATAAGAACAAGGTGGGTGTCATCATGTGCTCTCATCAGAGCCTCAGGGTCATACTGAGGAAAAAATATCATGTCAAGATGTTCCAGTTTTCTCCAATATGCTAAATTTGCTGTATATCTATACTGAAAAAATGTTCAGTCCAAAGTAGAAAAGTACCTACTCTATTATTATGACTACTACTACCATTATTATTACCATTATTACTACTGTTATTATTTAGCTTAACCTATATTTTAAGTATTTTTAATCCATGAACCACAACACAGAGTTGCAAATCTTTGTTAATATTAAAAAACACTCACTAGTTGGAATGGATATGCCTTACGAGTTTTAAAGGAGAACCAGTTTATGTTTCTGAAAGACTAAGATTGCAAATAAAAGTTCTAGTAAAAGTAAAGTTGGACTCTTTTAACACAGTCTCGTTTGGAGTTGTGTAATCCTTTATGAAAACATTTTAAGATGTATTTGTATTTTGTCTTCCTTTAAAATAGATACATTTAAACCCCTTTTTAATAAATCAGCAAAATAAACAGTTTCAAATTCAGTCAGACAGAAGTAGTGGAGTGTGCTTCTAAGGTGGATAGACTTCATGGATAGAATTTTTGGATTTTTGCATATAGAAAGGACAAATATCAAAATACGGGAATATCCTCTTGAGAAGACAGAAGGTATATAGTTAGAAGAAGCAAAGAAAGAAAGACTAAGACTATTCAGGAATCATCTGCTGTATTCTTGATGAAAATTCCTGATATGACTACATGTAGATTCTTTACATAACTCTGGGTTGCTGCTGAATGGCTCAGTCTTGCCCATATTATTTTTGTAAGTGATCTTGTGTTTGAAAGCAGAATGAAATAAGGTTGTAGCATCTCAGTGTTTCTGTAATGAATTATTTCCTTTATTGGTCACTTCTAGACTATTTATGTGTAAACAACAGATAGAAAGAGTTTTGCAGAGAAAATTACCTCCGTATGTAACTCTCTATTAGTTTACCCTTTGCTTTTGGAGTTTACAATGAAATGATGGTGATAAGCAGCTGAAGTAAGAACAATAGCTCTTTGTTTCTTAAAATAAAATTAACTATCTAAAAAAATAAATGATTCTTCAGATAATACTTTTGACACAGCAAATAGTACCTCTTGGATAAGTAGATGTTTTCATTCTTAGGAGCTTGGGTATCCATTATCTTGAGCCCTTTCTTAATGTATGCATATTCCCAAAAATTGAGATGTGCAATGTTATTTGGCCTCTTGTCTTTCAAATTTAATCTTGGAAGTTGATTTGTGGAGGAAAAAAAAACTACAGCAGAAATTTAGTATTGACAAAACTCCTATCTGCTACACTGTCCTCCTTCAATATCTTGTTATTCTGGCATGTTGAGGGAGCTCCAGACTCTGTTTAGTAAATTGTGTGGTGTTGGTTGGATTATTAAAGCAAGGAAATAGTTGTTTTAGGGTTTAAAGAAGGATAATATTATTGTAAAACAAATGAGAGAGACCTCTTAGCTTGTGATGGTTTGGAAGATTTGAATACTTTAGATCTGGTATTAATTCAGAAATTAATGTATAAATGTCTTTTGACCTGTCAAAGTACAGGATCAATTTTGTCACTTCTGGCCTTAACATTTTAATTTTCCTTGAGCTAGTGGCATGTTAAATATGTCAGCTTTTTAAGTACAGGTTTTTTTGCATTTAAGGTTTACAGCTCGACCATTAGTAGAGACCATATTTGAAAGGGGAATGGCCACTTGCTTTGCATATGGACAAACAGGCAGTGGGAAAACCCATGTAAGTAGTTCTTCTACAAGTCAGCAATACTCTTTTTTTACATGACACTCTTATATGAGTTCTAATAAATAAGAAATATGTAAACTACAGTTCTGTGACTTTTATGGTGCTTTTCTTTTTTTCTTTGCTATTTTTTTTTTAATTTAGACTATGGGTGGCGACTTTTCAGGAAAGAACCAAGATTGTTCTAAAGGCATATATGCACTAGCAGGTGAGACTTCATTGGTCAGTTGGCTTTGGGCAGACCAGT
>VWZV01011482.1:0-43635 GCA_013397155.1 Irena cyanogastra
AAGACTGAATAGAGAAAATATTAAGGCAGTGGGAGCAAAGGATCTTTCCCACCATGTGCTCATCCACACAATGGAGGTTTTGCCTTTTAACCCTTTAGCTCCTCCCAAAGCTCTGTCCATCCGCTCCTTCTTAGCTGTCCAGTGGCGGAGTTTACTTCCCTAAATCTTGATTGGAGGGCAGACATTGCCAAAGTAATGAGCTGATCCTCCCAAATGTCCCAAACCCAGACCAGCCCCTGATAACAACGCCAGGGAGGGTAAAACATAACTGTAAGTCTATAAAACTTCTCCTAACATACATACATTATATTTTGCCTATTGTGAGAGTCAACCATCGCATTACTGTGATAGATATCACAGAATATTTCCATGGCAGTTTCTGAGACTGCAATTTTTCCTAGTAGAGGCAGGAAGTAATAACTGTAATAGCTTCAGAGGGCCCTCAGTGGCACCCCAGGGGAGCACACCTAAACCATTCTCACCCTGAAAGAATACACAATAGTACAGGCAAACAACTTTGAAACACAAAATTAATTCCAGGTGAATGTTCCAAGTGTCACTAAGCATATAAACAATACTTCTGGCTGGAAAGTCATCTCTTCCTTGCTGAGCTCCCAGACCAACAATAATCTTTCCCTAGAGGACTTCACAAAGCCACCCCAGCCAGAACAACCTTCTGAAGGTGGTGGGGAGGAAAATAGCTCACTCTCTGTCTCTGCTCCATCTTTGACCACTTCTTCCCAAACCAGGCCTGCAGAAGGCACCAGGTATCAGCACTGCAGCACCACACCTGACAACACACAGTGTTACTTCTACAATGTGTCTCCCAGCATCATTTTATTGGGAAAGTCTAACAGTTTCACTTAGAAGTAGGTTTTGGATCTCCTAAAGGTGGTGAGAACTGTCAGTGAACAAAACAAGGAAGAAGCATTGTAAAAAAGAATCCAGTAAGTATTTTACAAATGGCCATCACCATGGTTTCTTTGCTCCTTTGCACACAGAGGTTGGCAGTAGCTCTTCAGCAGAAAACAGGCAGGATGGAAACAAGAAGTGTTGCAGAAATTGTATTTTAAGACCACTGGACAATAATCTTTGTGCAACCAAGCTTGAAAAAAACCCCCAGAACAGCCACTTGTGTTTGTGAACACAAATGAAGGTGGCATCTTCTGAGATTCTTCTGAAAACCCTGATCTATCTAAACTAATCAATCCATGGATCAGTTCTCCACCCTGTGGCCAACCCTCCTGCTCCCCCAAACAAAGTTCCTGGTTGGGCTCCATGTCTGTTTTCAGAAGAGCCTTATTGAGTATCACTTAAGTTCAGTTTTATGAATTGTAAATAAAATTTTGCTTATGATTTTAGCTTTCTTCCAAATGCTTTAGGTGCCCCTGCACTTACCCAAAATTTTACTAATGATTTGATAAAACTGTGGTTAGCAAATAAGATAATAAAATCCCCATTACTGATTTAAACAATTATTTCTTCAAAATAGTGTATTAGGTGAGTCAACATTTCGTGCTATGAATTCCCAGCAAAAAGACTGAAGAGGATAGGATGAACAGCAAATAAAAATAAATCTTGGTAAAGTCTAAAGAGAGCTAGAAAGCAGAAACCTCAGGTTACATTGTGACAGCCTTCAGGGTGTGCTCAATTCCTTGGTTAATAGCCAGAAACTGCTGTCAATCTCTAGTATGTCAAAACTGATTAGCTGGCATTAAGCTTAAGACATATATGACAGGATTTGTTATTTTATCAATGAGATTAAGGAGCAAATGCTGCATAACTGATATTCAGAAGCTCATTTTTGGGGTTTTTTTGAGGTGGATATTCCCATTTTCCTGTGTCTCTGGTTGTCTCTGAACTATGTTTTCCAACTGCTGTTACGCAGGTCAACAGTTAATCTTTCATTATAGAAGACCTTCACATAATTAATCACGTTCGCCTTTCCTGTAAGTTTTTCACAGCATGAAATGACAAATAGCTTGTTGCCATAGCTCTTCAAAGCATTTTGAAAATTACTTTAGTGCCATGGCTTGTGTAGCAGAATAATAAACTTATTTGTTTCACTGTTAATGTTTGGAAATTGATTTAACATTAGCAAAGGCAAACACCAATCACATTAAAAAACCGCACCCTAAAATTCCATTCTACTCAGCAGTCACAGACAGTAAGAGAAATTGAATGCTCTTAGGGAAAATACTTTCCTACATGACAGTTAAATTCATTTCTCACCAGACTCTAAATAATAAGAACTTCAAGTGTAATTGAAATAATTTAATTTTATGATTTTCCTTGCCTCAAGAATATATGTCTTTAAAAGCTCAGGCCCAGTAAGTGATAAATACATGCAGCAAGCAGAGCAGAGAAACTGCTAGGAGACCTTTAGGACAAGAACAGTCTAAGCAGCATCAGCACATGATGAAAACCAAACGCAAAACTTTTTTTTCTTCCCAAATTCCAATAAAAAAGTGCATTTTCACAATTAAGATGCTAGCAAACAAGGACCGCAGAGGTTTATCACTGTACAGAACTGCAATCTAGCATGCAATAGAGTGCCCAGCTCATGTATTCAGATATGTGTCAGACCCCATTAACAACAGTAGCTGTAATTTAGACAGGGCCTGCACCGGGCAGTACAAATAGGATTTTTTACTGATAATACATGAGCAATAGAATATATTAAACTAACACGTATTTTAATAAACGTAGCTTCACCTATCAGTAGGAATATATAACAGGCAGCACAAGCTTTGGAGAGAAAGCACTGGAACAGTAATCAAGAGCTTTAAACACCATAGTTTTCTGGGAACAACTCTGGAGCTTTCCATGACCACACATAACGTGCATTTGCTGTATCTTCACAAGGGAAGAACTCTGAACAGAGATGACACTTCCCCCACCGTAACACAGGCCACTATGGAATAATTTGCTAATTTACTATAGTATTTCTGAAGTAAATAAAACAGCTTTAGAGATGATAGGGCCACTGCAATGGAATCACAAAACCAGATTTAATTATTATTGAATTATAATTATTCTTGAAATGTGTTCTTTATCCTCCTAAGGAAAAAGCCTACACAAACTGCAACTTATACAAAAAAATTTAGTCTTTGTAGTGTCATGTAAGGCAATTCTGGGTGAAACTGTTACTTCAGATTGTGTAAATACTGAGCTATCTACATGACCTGACTTACCCTGTCCCCTCCTTTATTATTCCACTCTGAAGAGGATGTTCAGCCAGAACAGTCAGCAAGTTTTAATCCACACAAATAGCTGCATTATCACACATTTTTTTTCTAAAAAAAAGTCAAAGGCTGATGGCTGTTTTACAAGCCACATGCCCATTCACGTGCAGACACTTTGGAAAGTAAACTTCATTTTCATTTCCCATCTGCTCATAAAAAAATACCTTGTTTTCCCAGAAACTTTTTTGAACCCTGGATTTTGCAACCAAACACCTTTCCCTGTTGTCCATTTTTTTAGCAGTTCAAGTCCCAGCAGGCTTTTTATTGGTCTCACTCCTGTTTTAGCCAATAAAGAAAACAAAGCATGAACCACTACCAGGCTCACAGTAACATGAGCTTCCAGGATTAAAAAGTGTTAAGAGACACAGGTGTCAGTCCATTCCCAGTTCTGGCATCAAGAATGAAAATCATCTTCTACCAAGGGAGCTTATACAGTCATTTCTCTGGCAGCATTTTGCTCCTGGCTCTCATTTTGAATGTACAGACCATTGCCAGAATCATTGCATTGATTTCTGAGTATCAGCCTTTAGAGGACCACTTGGTGAGCTCCGTAATATTTACTCCATAGCTTCCCCAAGCATTGTGGCTGCTTTCCATAACTAGCTTAGCAAGTCAACTTAATAGCTAAATTCTAACCAGTATTTCTGCTCTGTGGCTTGTTCTATAGCCACTGGGCTGAGTGAGGCTCTTCCTTTTAAAAAAATAACAAACCAAACTTTTCAGGAAATTCAGGTTGAAAGAATTCATGTAGAAGCCACACATGAACAACTCACAATTATTATTATTATGGATAACACACCTTGTTTTTCTCTTTAAAAGAGTTTATTAAATACAATCTAAAGACTTATCAACAATAAGGAAATTAATTGTCCACAATTTCTGGTCTAAGTGCTCCTTTGTGTGCATGGCTAGCAGCTTCAGAAAAGATACTGTGCACAAAAACCTATGGGTCCATGAACTCAGAATTCATGCTAGCTATGCTTCAGAACCACACCTACTTCACCTACAGCCCAAGAGCAAGAGTTGCTATCAATACTCAAAAGCAAAGCCAAGCCAAACCCCCTGCTGTTTTTGGTATTTACCATCCTCTGCAGGAACTACTGGTACCCAAAATACATCCCAACAATAGTGTGTAACAGCTAATACTCGTGTTTGCAGTGATATCTGCAGAGAGAAAAAGGACATGTAGGGCACTGTGTGAATCATCTTCTGTTAAGTCAGCCAGCAAGTATACATGTAACAAAGTAGCCCAACGTCACTTGTCATAAGGAAATAGTTTCTCCATTATCCCCTTTCCTTCTCCAACTGAAGCTGGTACAGGAAGAAGACAGTATCTAATGTCCTACATATCTCCAGGAACAAGCCCTCTGAACAGTCCAGGTGAGCTTCAGGTACTCCTGCTATTATGCTCAAAAGGGTAAAACTGCACAAACTACAAAAATATGCTACTTTTGAGGTGCCATTAAGAAAACTAACAGAATTAAAAGCTAAGGGAAAATCAGATGTTGCATACAGAAGATGACAAGACTGAAGATCTTTGTTATGAGACACAAGGAACCAGAGGTATTTTTTCGCTTCCCATTTTAAATAAATCTGTATCAGAAATTCTACACTCCTTTTTGTAACAATAATTAGCCATTCCCAGATAGGGCTGCATATTAGTGACCAATGGGGAGAGAGGTACACACATTACAGAGTATGATTTAGGATGCCTATTTGACAAAAGTCCCAAGTAGAAAAGAAGACCAAAATGGCAACACATATGTATGTAGTGGAATTTAAGTATTTATTTAAAAAGTAAACCTTTGGACACATTGCAATTAAAAAAAAAGGAAAAATACAAAGACTCTATTGGATTAAGCAGTCAAAAGCCAGCAATATTACAAGCTGTTTACATACCAACATTTACATTAATTTAAACAAGTGGCATGTCACCAACATGTAAAATATACTTCAAGAGTTTTAAAAATCAAGTTGAGTTTTGAAAGACACAAGGCTACCACATGTGAACATGGGTTTGGTCATTCAGTTTAAATCCCCTCTTGTACTGAAATGTTCAGTCTTCAAATTATACAAGTGGATAGCTAGCAGCTGTTGCTATTCCACAGTGGTTCTTCCTGTCCTTGGCCATGTAGATATATCCTTTGTCACCCCACTTCTCACCCCAGCTGAAAACAAAAGCAAAGTTGTTTATATATTCAGAAGTTACTTATTTACTGCCCTTCCCTGTAAGTGTTTAAAACTGAAAACTGCTGCCTTCCACACTTGTGGAGAAAATCCAAGATGGCTGCAGCCAAAAACTTAAGTGTTTTCCAACAATTAAAAGCATCCCAGGAGGCATCTCAAGCTCACAGAACTGAAGAATGCATCCATTCTCTCACGAGGTAGTCACACTGATGTGCAAACCTTGACTACAGGTGCCTGAAGCTCAGACACTGCTCCCAGGCAATTTAAGGGAAGTCAAAGGCTGCAAACAGCATTTGAGGGTGGTGCCCCAGTAATGCTGAGAACATGAGACAAACTCATGTGATGTGCCCTTCAGCAGTAATTTATTTTCCCTCCAACCTACGAGGTAACTCTATTTTTAAAGTTCAAGTATTATACTATTTCACAGAAGTGAGCAGCACTCTGCTTCCAAATTAATCCATTACATTCCCACAAGCAGGTTTCCTCCTGCTCCCCTGTTTTATTATTATCTACTAGGTTCACAGGCTTTTTCAGCACTGAGCTCCCTTAAATTAACTGAACAAGCAGAATAAGACGGCTGATTTGGGCTTACTTTATTAGGCTCCCAGCAGCACGAGTTGAATTTTACCTTTTGTCATACCATACAATCTGAAAACAGTCTCCAGATTTCTCACACACGGATTTTAATTACTGTTGTCTCTCCACCTCTCCCCTTAGAAGTGACAAACTTCCTTCTATTCTCTCCTGGATACACAACACAGACCTTACCTGTTCTTAACAATCCAGTATTTCTTCCCATCTACATCTTCCCCCTCAAAGCCATAGCCTACAACCAGAACACCATGGTCCAAGTCTTCACTGCTGCAGTCTGGTTCATAGTAGATACCTGCAAAGGTGTAAGTTCACTCATGAGCAAAATAATCTGTAGAAAACCCTTATCCATCACAAGAAGCTTTGCGTATTTCGACTTAAATGTTGCACAGCTTCTTTAAAGCTAGAGAAAGGAATCTTAAATTAATTTTGTCATGGCAAAAACTGAGCAACAAGTAGACACATATGCAAGAGAAAAACATGTGGAAAACCTGACCTAGAATTAAAATGACTTCTGAATTACCATATCTGGGTTTTTTTTGTCTATTTAACTGCAGGGTAATGAATCTGAGTAATTAAAAAAACCCAGTTATCTGAATGAATGTAAATAACAAATCCCCACCTGACTGATAGAACTGAAATGAAGAATGGCCTGCATCAATAGCAACAGACACTGGACCCACAGCTGCAACTGCTTTCATGAGAGCTCTTTCGTGTCCTTGAGGGATGTCAACAAAGCCAGTGTCATTAGCAGCATTGTATTCTGCCTTGTAGCGACAGTCTTCATCATCCTAAGTGGAGAAAGCTGTAGTTATTACACAGTTTTCCATTTAGGAAATGTAAGCACAGAACTACCACACATTATGTGACTTTTCTGCTTTGAAAGCCAAGGACTGAAGAGGATCCAACTGCCTAAGCAGCACTTTGCAAGGACAACAGGGAATACAGAAGAACTGCTTCTGAGCTTCTCAAAAGTACAGGAAAAGTACAGTGGGGCCCAAAAAATCCCCACCAACTTTACCAGAGGTGCAGAAGGCCATCAGATTCTGGAACTCTGCCCTCTTTGGTGGGCAGCGCAAGTATCTTTACAGGAAGGAAAGAAGCCCAGAATGCATTAATGAGCAATGGAAGAATGCCAAATATTCATTAATTACAAAGCAATCCAGAAACTGCTCATGGAGCAAGCACTTAAAATCCACAGTTTTAACATGTCATAGTTTGAAAAGCTGTACATAATGATTCGAAACTTAGGAATTTGTCTTACATGATCTCACATTTTGGGGCCATATGTTTAGGTTTGTTTTTTGTTGGTGCGGTGTTTTTTCCTTTTTGTTTTGAGGTTTTTTTTTTGTTGTCGTTTTTTACAGTGAAGCCTGAACTGCTGATGTCACATACATTTACAGCAGGAGAGAGGTGAGGCCTAGCTGGGAAGTCAGGTCATGTGAAACTGAAGCAGATTCAAGGAAGCACATTCTTCCCTCACCTGCATTATAGGTTAGTATCAATATTGTTTCCTCAACTAAATGAACACAGACTACAACTCAGTTGCTTACTTTCTGTACTCAGCAAGTCAGGCATTTCCTATAATTAACTGTGATCTCTACGACAGCCAGGATTGAGATTACAGGGACACAGGTGAACAGGAACCCAAATCCAATGCTGTTAACAACAAATGGTATTCCTATTGCCCACTCAGACAACACAAAACAAGCTGAAAGAAAAAGATCCTCTATAGTGAGCAGAACTTGTTAAAAGCTGAAAACCACAAACTCTAGGCTCTCAAGTGATACCACAATTGACTACTGCTCTTTCATCCTCTTCTATCTGTTTAACATTTGATGGATCATTAGAGGGATTTTAAAAGCCTGTCCATTATCTGCATTTATGCACATTTAGACCAGAAACAGAACTCAAGGCATTAACAACAACTGTAATTAAAACTCCAATTTGCACTAGCCACAAGAATTAGGTGGTCTATAGGTAGCAACTCTGTAATAGGTCAGTTATGGGAAGATGAATTGCTGTCCCACCACTAAGTAGCACTGTTGACAAGGGCTGGGTTCTTGATTTGGTGTGGCAACCAAGATATGGCATGATAGAAGAGCAACAACGAAAGGGAGGAATACGAATAATACTTGCTCCAGTTTTTCTAACTGGTCTGTCAAGATTTTGACCTCAAAGATCAGTGCAGTATGTGATTCCTACCGGGGCTAGCAGTCACGCTAGCTGTCTTAGCAAAGACCCAACAGGAATTATGGATGCACTGATCTCTACAGACATTTTCCTTTCTAGTATGAGTTTCCCAACACAATTCTTTCCACACAAAAGACATGACACTTGCAACACAAGTTCAGCTATTCCACTTACCTTTGCAGTGTATGGGTAGGATTCCTCTGAATCAATACCCCCATTATCCTGAACGTATTGGAAAGCCTGGTCCATGAGGCCACCATTACAACCTTGATTCCCCTCAGGGCGAGAGCAGTCCACCAGATTCTGTTCACTCAGTGAAACAAGTTTACCAGTTTTTCTGAAGTGCTGCCCTTCAAGAGCTCCTGTTGTGCTGAAAGCCCAGCAAGAGCCACATTGACCCTGAAATATAAAGTGAAATCTTAAGTTACAAACCCAGACAGTTACAAAATGGTGCTTAGATTAGTAAATTTGTACTAAGCACCATCAAACAGCTATTGTTTTTCTGCTATGAAAGTGGATGTAGCATTCAGGAAACTGAATGTGTAACTGGTTAGAAATTCACCATCAGATGGTACCTGGTCTTTAACTGGAGTTACATATCCCTTCTCTCGCCAATCCACTGATCGTGGGGCTTCCAGGAAGTTGGGCTCAAGAAACTGGGATCCTCTGTATTTTCTTTCTGACTTCTTGTGTACATAACCATTCATCAGCTGTCTGAACTCATCAGTTGTCTGAAAAAACAAGTCAATATAAGCAGTCACCATCTACTACTATATCTATTACACACCATTACTTAGAACTGTACATTACATGTCTCTATACATACCATGTCGCCAAACTGATTCATTCCCAACTTGTAGCTGTGTTTTCCTAATGCATGATCCAGATTATGGATTTCAATCATTTTCAGATTCTTCTCCCAGACCACTCTCCTCCAGCCTTCCTCTCTCTAAGAGGACAAAAAACCAGCGTACTTCAAGGAGGCATTTCAAACCAAGTTTGCTTACACAATGAGAAGCTTTCTAAGGCTCATAATACTCGGGCAAATGTACACTACTCGAATAGGAAGCGTGAACGGTGTTAAGAGGTGGTCTTTTTGCCGCCCTCATAAGAAAAACAACGAGTACAGTGCAGCTGAGTCAATATACAAACACAGGAAAGGAACCTGGGAAGAGAAGGATTATGCTTCCCAAGCCCTGCCCATAGCCAGCGTTGTAACAAAGCAGACATGACTCAGCTGGTGGGGCCCAGCTCCGTGCGCTCAGCGCTCGCCCAGCGGAGCGCGTACGCCGGGGGCTCACCTCGTGATAGTCCTTCTTGTGCCACGACTTCCACAGCTGCCAGTGGTCGTCCAGCTCCGGGTCCAGCCTCGGCGCGCCGAGAACCACGCCCAAGCAGAGGCATAGCGTGGTCAGGAACGGGTTCATGCTGGCAGATCTGCCAAGGACGGAGAAACAGCGGTCAGGCAGGGCGCCCTGAGCGCGGGGGATGCCAGACCCGACGCTGCCCGCGCGTCCTTCGCCGCCGATCGGCCGGAGCCGAGTACCCCGCGCTGCCCGCCCCGCCCGCGGCCACGACTGTAAACAAGTCCGGGCGGCGAGGCCGGGACGCGGTGTGCGCAGTCGGCAGCCAAGAGGCTGGAATGGCGGCTGCTTCCCGGCAGGAACCGCCTCACTGCGGGACGAGGACGCGGCCGAGGCCTGCCCTCTTCATGCATCCCCGTCTCGCAGCCCGCGCTCACCGCACTCGAAGGTCTCCACTGCACTCCTGCCTCCTCTACGCGGTGACACTCGACCTCCTCCCTCTTATCCCGGCCGCGGCCGTATCCGCCCCGCCGCGCCCATTGGTGGCCGGGCCGGGCCGCGCCTCCCGTCGGGCCCGGGGCGGGGTCTGCCGAGGCTGTCCGGCATCGCCGCTGGTCCGGGGCCGGGAGCGCTCGGGGCCGATGCGGAGCCTCCCTGGGGCTATCCTGCACCGCCGGAGCCGCTAAATTGGGCAATGTTTGTCCAAGTATTTACTCCGAGCGCTGTCGGGCCGGAGATAGTGGCAGCATGCTAAGCCTGGTGGAATTTAACCCGGAGGGACATAAAGTGGGCAGCTGGCAGAACGAAGGAAGAACTAAGTCTGGAGGCAGAGGCACGAATGGCGGGTGGTGGCAGCCCCAGCGCCGTCCGTGTGCTCCCGGTGAGGGCTCCTGCTCGGGTCAGGTTGTTGCAGCGGCTCCCGTGCTGTCCCCGTGGTCTCTGGCCTTGGGTACCCGCAGCAGCCCCAGCCCGCTCCTCCCGACAGGGACAGCCGCTGCCTTTGCAACTCTGCCAGAGGTCCTGATGAACACGGCCGGCAGGGCCACTTCCATGAAGCTGGCACCAGGCAAAGCATCATCACTGGGCACAGCAGCATGGCGGTGACACTGCTGCCAGAAACATTTCCAGGAAAGTCCTTTTACTCCTCCGTATGTTAGTGTCTGAAAATTGCTTTATATTATTTTTTCTTTGGGGATTTTGTTTTGGTGGTTTGTTTTTGGTTTTGTTTTTTTGGTAGTTTTTTTTTGTTTTCCTTTTAAAATTTTTTCTGCCTCTGGACTCAAGATCAGTAAAAGGTGTTTTAACACCAGTGGTGGTTAGTGTTTATGTGCATAGCATCCAGTAATACCTACTGGAAAACACTGTTTGTGGCATCAAGAGTTGCAGCACAGATGAGATACTAGGGTTTACACATGGACTTGGTTCACGTAAGCAGTAGTAGACAAACTTTGATTTTTGACAGTGAACTTGTATACAGTAGTAGAATAACTGCAAGTTGTGTGAGAGTCACTCTTAAACCCTTGTAAAGGCAGCATTGCTGACAGCTTTAGCTTATAAACTTTAGAACATATAATTAGTGTAAAAATCAGGGTTTGCAGACTGTTACACAACAGTGAAAAGGAAGAAATCATATGATATGTACTTCTCACTTTTTGATGTCTTAAGACACACAGTGTGTTGCTAAAACAAGTAATACATGTTTCTTTACCCAGATAATCTCAGGAGCATTCTTTGGCCTAAGGAAACTTGACAGACCCAAACACATACAGATATATTGAAGGGGTTGTCTTGTCTTTTTAAAGTACTTGTGCAAGTCCTCTATGCATTTGTATCTTTCCAGCATGAAACTATTCACTTCATAATCAATTCACATTTAAATACCTCAGGAGAGTTAGATATAATATCATCTAGTTCGAATAACTCAATAAGGAATTTTTTTATCTTGGGTTTTGGGTTTTTTTGAGATGTATGGCATTTGAAAATATTTTACTTGACAGTTTTTTGCTGATATTTTTTGTGCAGTTGGATTTGTCAGTCCCATTTAAGTTGGCTTTGTTTATGCAATTGTGTCTAGTATTGACTGAGCATTGGAAGGCAACAAGTAAATTATCACTGAACTATGGACAAGAAGTTTTCTTTTAAAGGACAAGATATTTAGCTGGCATGATAGGAGGTAATGTCTAAATTACAGAAGGTCATGCACCATAAGTCACATGTCTGCTGTTCTGTAATTTGCCCTGAGATGCACCAAGGCGAACTGATGCTTTTCTAGATGATACGAGGTCCTGTCTCTTTGGGGAAGTTGCCATGCAGTCAGCTAACATATGATACCACTGTGCTATTCTCTCTTCCTGAACACTCTTGGTGCATGTACGCACACACATACACACACACACACACACACACACAAACACACACAGAGAAGTCAAATACCTTTTTTATTATGAAGATAAATTCACTCTACCAGTTTTTTTAAGAACTGTATCTAGGGAAATCTTAGCCGAGAATTTCTTTACATCCTTCAAGGAGACAGGAATACTTTCACCTTCAGCATATTGACTTAGGATTGTACTGAATCGTAAGTGTAGTGCAGATATATCAATTCCCTAGATATTGTGCTAAGGACGTTTGAGAGCAAATGTGCAAAAATGTAAGCATAGGCAAGGGAAATCAGCACAGCAACAGCCATGGTCAGAATTTGGTCATCACAAGAGTGGTCATTTAGAAACCTGTGATAGGAAGCTGAACTAGGACCATCTCCAACTCCTGGAGGCACGTTTCCTCTCTGAGAATTTTATTATAATGCATCAACGTGAACACTGACAGTCATGTTGCAGCAGCTGTTCATTATTTCAGGCAAGGTAAAAACACCATGTTACACAGCTAATAGGCATCCTTCTGTTACTGTCCCTGCTGCTCCTGCCTGTGCACTGTGATGTGTCCACAAGCCAAACTGTCAGCCCAGTGTGGTGATGGTCTGCTGAAGTGAACAGAGGGTCAGTGGCAGAAGTTACAGATAATAGCTGGGCAGACACTGGTAGAAATAATTTTCCATCAAACTGTGCAGTCTTGTGACAGTATGTTGCAGTCACACCAGCTGTAGCAGCCTTTGCTCTATTGAAAACATCTCTGTGGGGACTAAGCAATGCAATCCTATGCAAAAAGAAGGGGTGAAATCAAGAACTCCTTCAGTTCCTCTACTTAAAAGCTCAGTTGAAGCCATCCAGTCCAGAGGAGACATAGCTAGCCATGCTAATCACAGTAGTCAGCGTTCTGTCTGCAATAATCCAAAGATCAAAACTTGGAAGGAAGACACTTGTCCGTTACTTTAAACCTCTCAATTTCAGAGAATAACTTTCCAAATTGTTTTTTTTTTTAAACCCCCGCTTTTGAGGAACTCTACGTGTGCAAAACTCCAGGTATTTTGCCAAAGGCATACCACTCTTCTAAGACACAGGAACACCACCTTTTAATAACTAGTCATGCCACCATTGCAACAGCCAAAGGTTTGCCAACTCCACTGCAGCTATCAGGCCCTACAAGTTACCAGATAACAGAGCTCATACATTTCTAAATAGCGCCAAGAACTTGGATAGCGGTGTGTTGCCTCTGAAGCTCAAGGAGTCAATTCAGCCTAGAATCTCCAGGGGCAGATCTCATCAATGTGAGATGTGCTGCTGCAGTTACCAAGTGTGCTTGGTACTGCACTAGTTGCTGCATCACATGTGTGCAGCAACTAGTGCTATCCCTTTGGAATTAATCTACTTATTTGAATCCAGGACTTTTGAAACTTTTTTGGTACTTTTAAATTCTTGCCATTTGTTCTCCTGGTACAAATACACAGAGGAAGGGACCAATCTGCATCTGCCAGAAGACAGCCGAGCAATTAGAAAAGCTAAGCTCCTTTGTAATGGCAATTGACTTGCCAAGCTATAGGAGGCTGGCAATATGTGAAAACCATCTGAGCTATGTAAACAGAATAAGCTATGTCAAACTCAACTGTGACAAGACTGTGTGAACAAGCAGCTCCCCCTGACCAGCAATCTCAAGATAACTTATGAGCCATGAGTTATGAATTACTTCTACTGAAATAAAAACAAGTGTTTTGTTTCTGTGCCATTTTATATGAACAGCAAAGGCAGGACATTTATTTTATTTAGTCAAAGGGTTGGAGATCTCAATTACTATTGATACTAAATTCAGAATTTTTGCTCCTGAAATAAAAATATTGAACTGGCTTACTTAAAAAGCTATACATGTGAACATGTTTGTTTATACAAACATTAAAGTTCTTTAGCTTACGATTTAGTTTCTGTCATTTCACCCTACTACACTATGGCTTAAGAATAGACTTCTACAGGAGTATAGTCTCAGTCAAGATATATTTTAGTGTTATATAGCCTAAAATGCAAATTACTGTATTTCATAGCAAACTTTTACTGAGACCAGCTTCCTTTAGATGCTACCAAAACAAAACAACAAACAAATAAAAAAAGAAAATAAATTCAAAAATTCAAATCTCCTATGTACTTCTATTTACCCAAAAATTGATCCAGTTTAGTTTAGAAAATCACAGTTACATTGGAGAGAACACTATGTTGGTTTTACAACCCAGAGTCTGATTTGTGTGTAAGAAATGCCAGTCATATTTGTTTTTAGGAAAATGAAACTTTAAAAAACACAGGCCAACTTTCTTTTCTAAAAAATAATCACGATTTTCTTCTACCTTATGGTAAAGATTTTTCTTGCAGGAAAAAATCATTGTAAATTTCCAAAACCAAAGTGACTGCTTCAGAAAGCTGGGATGATGTGAGGAAACCATTGCAGTAGGGATATCCCTATGCTGCTTGCTTTAATACTTATTATTAGTGGCACACAGAAAAGTTTTAGGAACTGCAGATGTTTTTCACCTAAATTGATTTGAGCATGCTTGGGAAAAACGCTACCAAATAAATGTGAGTGGTTTCTCTTCTTCCGTACAGTTCCATGAAAATAACCAGCTTTCTCCTCCAGCCTAGGCATTCCTCATCACAGATCTCTGGTGGCTCTGGAGTTTGTAATGTCCCTCTGGGATTAAAAACGTTCATTCATAAGTAGCCTCTTAAGAATCTTTGTTTCGGACTCTCTCTAGTAAAATATAAGATTCAAACTACTTCAGCTGGAGCATAACCCATAATGAGGTTAGTTGCATCATTTTAGGTTAGAAAAGGAAGAAGAATTTGCTTCAGTGGAACCCAGATAGAGTTCTGTAAGTGTTCAGAAGACCTGGGTGATGGCTGAGGAACAGTGACACAATCCTTCTTTGTTTTCAGGGGTCTTGTGATCTAGCAGAATCACCATTTCCTCACCCAAGTGCTAGATAAGAAACCACATTCCAGCTTCTCTGCTGGCCCACAAGAGACTTCGTTTGCATCTCAATGTCTCACCTAGTCACAGGAGTTGGGAAATGATGCAAGAGATTGCCTGTCTTGCAAAAAAGACTGGGTGGGGGTTCTCCATTACTTCAGGGTTAGGGTTTTTCATGAGCAGTATTCTGTTCCTGTGAGGTTTTTTGATGAAGGTATTTTTTGTATGTGTGGGGGAAAAAAGAGTTCTTTTTCTTTTCCTTTTACCTTATTTTTTATAGAGGTTAAATACTGAGTTTGAAGTCAGCTTTGAAGCTTTGACCATTGTGTAGCTCACATGCTTAAAATGTTAAACTTTAATTTGATTGATTCCTCATTCATTACTCAATGTCTCTTCCTGATTTCTGGCAGGTAGTAATTTCTGTGTTTTGGGAGATTTGAAAGCTAACTAGGGGAAATAATGGGAGTATGCAGGGAAGTATAGTCAAGAATTGTTGATGTAGAAGTTCACAAATATAGAATAATTTTCACATTATGTTGATGTTTGTCTAAAATTTAAAGGTAATTGGTATTTTTCCTTCTTATACTAAGAAGGATATTAAAAAAATTCTCAAAAGTATTTACCATTTCCTGACTATCCTAATTTAAAATTTTATTCTAACAACTTGGAAGTTGTAAATCCAGTCCATATTGTAAGATTCCTCTGACCAAGATCAATTTTTTACTGCCCATCAGTACTTTACAGATCACAGTGAAAGCATTTTAACAGATTTCAAAGCAGATGTGGGGAGGATTTCACATACTATTTAATATTTGAAATCACATTTTGTTTTTGTTTAATGAGCTAACATTTCTATTTTGAGATAGAAACAGTAATAAAGTTCAGAGAAGTATAAATCTTTCAGTGTTTGATTATGATGTTTGTGCTTCTGCAAGCCATTGTAAACAGTTGCATAGCGTGAAAGACAAATCTGTCTGTCTCTTGGAGCTGTAGTGTCTAAAGGGCAAGCTGACATGCTGGAAAGCATTTCCCATGATAAGGTTAGAGACTGTGAGTGAGGTGAGGAATTATTTTTAAACTTAAAAGTTGCAGGCTGGGCTTCATTAACAGATCATGTGAGAGAAGGTTAAACAAAACCTGCTTGCAGAAGAGGAGAGAGGATATTGAAACAATAAAATACAGGTCTAAAGTTTTCTGAAAATCAGGTAAGAGCAAAATGACTGCATGTGCTTTTGGCGTGAGAGCAGTGGTGACTCACAGCTGCTGTTATTCCTGCTTTACAAACAGAAAGACTGAGGAAAGAAGAAGCAGTAATGTGCAGCTGTGGCCACTGAAATGAATGACTATGAACAAACTACTATAGGTTCTTCAATACCACGATTAGCCATGATAAATCATAATGCATCGCATCTCTTTTCCTATTTCTGCCAGTCAAGATAAATGCAAGGGTTACCCAGTTTTGGGAATATCAACATACATGTGATATAAATGAGTGAAATGTGCATTGCCTTGTCAGTCTCTGAGATTCAGCTGAAGCATTCTCAGCCCATCAATCCTCAGGATGCTGGCAATTGCTGCCAAAGTTACATTATAATTTCAAATATTTTAATAACTGCTTAATCACTGTGGCAGACACACTACACCAGGTCTTTTGTAGCACCTTTATGGCCACCAAGGACCTTCTTGATTTGAATCTTTGCACTATCAGTAGACCAGATTTTCTTTTGATCTCTCCTTTGATCAGCCTTAGCCATGAGGCATCCTAAATGTATGCCACAACCTTCAGCACAGCACAGGAGAAGGCAAATGACTTCTGCACTGGTTGTTCATTTGCCACTGAAAGTGAGTGTGTGCAAGAGGACATTCATCTGGATATGAGGTGAAGCTGATTTAGTTAGTGGCCAGCATGAAACAAGATTGTTTAGGAAACTGTTTCACGTCACAGCAGTGCCTTAATGGCTCCATGACAAGGCCATACCTAGTGCAGCAGCTGCAGAGCTGAGGGCTGAATGCTGCTTCTCAAACTTGTCTCATGGGCAGCTGTATATAAGCTAATGGAATTTCCTCTTGCTCCATATGGAAACATTCACCAAGATTTTACTAGACCTTGCCCTTGGGCTTGCAGAAGAGCACAGTGAGTGACTGACAGAGTATTCATAGAATCACTTCTTATCCTTGTTACCAGAGTCTTTCTCTGCTCTTGCAGCAGACTGTCTCCTGGTGTATGTGCATTACCAGAAAAGTGGGCTGACCCAGAGTGGTCATGATGGTGCCTACAGTAGCTTACAGCTGTGCTGGACTGTGGCCCAGCTGCCTAATATTGGGGCCTGCTCAAGCTAAACCTCACTATTCACATTACAGTGTACTCTACCTGCAGACTCCTCCCTCCCTGAGCTCTATTGCTCAAAGTCAGACTTGGATATTAGCTAAGTAAGTTGTTTTACACACTGGCCTGCAAACAACACATTACTAACCATATTCATGATCTAATGCAAAAAATTTGGCCTTTGCCCATAGCTGCAAAGGTGGTGATGAAATGCCTTGTTCAGAGGCTGTCCCGATGCTGTATACCTGGGTTGCCTTCTGCTCTTCTGCCCCCTGATAGTGGTCCCAAGCCCTCCCATTAGCATGAAGCACAGACACTTGAGCACACACTGCGATCCAAACAGAGTGCTGGCTGTTTCCTCTCCCCCAGCTGACTTTTTTCGTAAGGACTTTGTTTTTGACTAAACAAGTAACTGCTCAAAACCAAGGTTGTGTTTCAGGGTTTTGCCAGGGTGAACGCAGTCTGCTTCAGCTACCATGTCTGTTAACAAAGGCTTTCCTTGGTGCAGGTTTCAGTGCAAATTTTCAGAGGCCCTCAGTCCTGACACTTGGTTCTGGAACTAGGTACGTTCGCAAGCTGCCTCCAAAAGGTTAATCCCCAAATACTATGATGAAGACAGACACAGAGGAAGGAAGGAAGGAAGTAAGAAGGAAAGTGAAGAAATATACAAAAGAATCAACATACTAGCAGTCTAAAGTTTACCTAAAACACCCTTATTTTGTGACCATTTTGACTATATGTACAGTGGCAAATATTAATGTAAATATTAAAAAAAAATTTTGATTACTTTTTTCCCCCCTAGCAAATAAGCTTGAATTTTGGACTTTTTTTTTTTTTTTCAGGCAATATTACTACATTAGGACAGCTGGACAGCCACTCTAAATAGTCTTATATTGTAACAAGGCATGGATACCCAAAAATGGTTCCATACTGGCACAGCTATTTTATTCCTAGGTTCCATGAAAAAATACATCCATAACTCAAATATGAGATCACACATATTATTTCATGTGTTGTTCAATGGACTGAGTTTGTACTGTCCTAAGCCATTCATGGATTGTAAATTAAAATTCCTAGAAAGAATTGCAAATATATATGCAAATTTTGCAAATATGCAAAAATATACATCAGTGATGTTCTGTATTTAGTATACTATAATAATTTAAATTAAAATGCTCCATCATATTATTAATAAAAATGTCTCCCCTTGAAGGAATATTTAAAGCTAAAACAAGAGAATTCTCTAATCAAATACTGGATTAGATTTGGTTGAGTTGTCTAGTAAGATTTCTAATACAGAAAACTGTTTTCCCTTCTTCTTTACTTCTCACTGAAAGAAAAGCCAAGCAGAAGTGGAAAAATCCAGCCGGGACAAGCCTATACTTCTTCCTGTATTTGGCCACATTTAAGAACTACATTGCCTATTGCCCAGTATGCAAGTCTTCAGTTGCCTTGTTTGTCTGAAGAGGACTGGAGACATTAAATCAAAGAGTAACCAAAAGAAGTCTTTCAGTAATAGTTCAGAAAATTCTGACTCAGACAACTGTCTGGCTTTTCATGTTATCTTTCAAACCAGAATCGATATGAACATATTTTTAAATGATACCAGAATGTCTAGCATGGATATGTCAGCATGTCATAGCTCTGGCTGTAACGTGCCCTTTTCACCTGGACTCAAGGCAAATTTTGTGCCTGTCTGTTGATCCTTTACAGACCCAGTGCCACTGAGGTTGTTTGCTCCTCCTGTGGTAACCTCAGTGAGGTAGAAGTCCATCTCCTCAGGCATGAGCCCGTCTGCCGCCAGTGGTCTTTCTCTTAATCTTCCCTCAGTTGACTAAGGTTGTGTGCTGACGGCTCCTCATGCAGAGTGAAAATGAAGACAGACAGAGGACAGAGTTGCTAGAAGTGACTGATAGTTGGCTTAAGCAGAATATATGGGATTTTCTAATGTTTCCCCTGACTTTTCCACCCATCAAGTCAGTTCATATAGTGCTCTTTATTTATGGTGCTCTTTTATGTTTCAAATTCTTCAAAATAAAAATAGCAAAAATAAGCTCCTCCTCCTCCCGTCCCCAAGCTTTATCACCAAGACCATTCACTCTGTAAAATTTGATTTCATTAAGTGTTAGCCTTACCTTATCACTATCCTTTGAGAAAAGCAGAGGTCAGCAGTCATCCTAGATATTGTGTTAATGCGCATTGTGTGTTTTTCGCTAGATCTTCGCTGAAGATAATAAAAACAAAATAAAAAAGAGACAATAAAATACCTCACTGTAGTGGTATCACTGCTAAAGGTAATATTTTGCATTGATTAAACACCTTTCTATTCTACGAACATTAACTAACAATGCTTTGTTAACCAAGTCCTGTGAGGGAATAAGGGATCCAACCTGAAAATAATTCAGGGCCAGTGTCTCTACAAAACCTCCACACAGCTGTCAGGACTCATTTCTGGATATTTTCATAGCTAGAGCGTGGTTGCAGAAACAAATTTTCTGGGCTGACAAATCAGTGCATGTGTTGCTGCAGCACTGCCCAAACTTTAGTGGAAGAAGATGAAAGCCAAAGCCTGATTTTATTTTTTTTTTTTAAAGATGAATTGCTATGTTCCTTGACAAGGGCCTGAACCATTTTTTATGCAAAACACTGGAAAGAAAACAAAAATTCATCTACCGGGTTTGTAATTCAATTCAATTCAGATGTAGTTCCACATCCTGAATTCTCTACAGGCTTGAAGGAGAAAATAACAGACATGGCCCAGTGAGATCTTGGCTGACCTTTTGCTGTTCTCCTCCTCAAGCAGAGAAATCCAAGAGGATACTCTTCTCACATACTAGAGCAAAGGTATATTCACAGCCACTCAGCTGCAGGGTGCAGTGAGTTTTTTTTGTAAGACTGAAGATACTAGAGCTGTGGGTGGCTTTTTATGAATGCTAAGCAAGGGAGATACATAATAAAAGAACGGTTTTATCCTCAGGTCCCTGGACAACGTTTTCCTTACCTTCAGTTATGTACTTGCAATTGTGTATATGCATAATTCACTTGCTTGTTGCCTGTTTTCGCCATATTTCCGTTTTGTTCCTCTCTCCCGTTGGTTCTGGGAACCACCAGGGCTACCTTGCATTTCTCAAACGACCTTCCTAGTCAAGAAAATCTTCAAGTTTCACATGAATCATAGTGAAGCACACAGTGCCTTACCGTGCATCCTTATGTAGGCTGAGCTGAAAGTGTGCAAGTAAGAGTTTCACTAGGTAGGCAATGCAGAATAAATGGTGAGAGTCACACTTGTCCTGCTCCCACTCCCTTAGTCAGACCATCAGTACCTTCTGTTTGTTTTTTCCCATAGAGAATATAAGAACAAGGGCACCACATCATTCATGTGTCTATTTCCCTCTTCCATCTTTTGACGACATTTGGCATCAATAGTCAGGCGTGAAAGGGAGAAATCTCCAACTCGCCTGTAAGGCAGCTTTTTGATAGATGAGAAGAAAACCAAACCAGAGCCTCTGCTGGGGGAAAGCCAGGGAGACCACAGCTGCCACAAACCAGTGCTTGGCAGCTCCACTGCATTGTTCCCCGATCTGAGCATCTATAGCTTCAATCTGGCACAGCTTTCACTTGCTCAGTGATGGGAAGAGGATAGGAAGAGATACAGAGAGAAAAGAATGAACAGGAGACAAAAGTGAGTCCCAACATAATGAAAATGCATTGGTTCTGCCCTTACACTACTTCTTCTGCCATCCATGTTGATGTCTACCACCACAGCTGCTCTCTCATTTGCTTGCAGAAGATCCCACAGCTACCTCTGTGTTATCACTGAAGTCTGATAGATTCTTGGATTGATGAATTGTAGCCAAGAGGAATAATTCCTACCTGTGCTTCTTTTGTAAAGAAACTGGAGTATGTTGAAGTAAATGGGCAGTGCAATATCCTTGTCTACAGAGCTCAAGGCTTTGCACAGCAAGCAGGCATCCTACAGACAAAGGAGGAGGCAAAGGCAGGATGAGTTTTGCTTTTCTGTTTGGCTGTTTCTGATTAGGTGAAGTCTTCTGGGGTAAGTGAAATCACTAAAGATTGAGCATCCTGTGACTCCCAAGTATGACGTGACAATGTGCTTCTCATCAGTAGCAGAAACCAACAATGATTATAAACATCAATCGTTTTCCTAAGAAAGCATCTTAGAAAAGCAGTTAAGATGACAGAATCATCACTAGAGGTTAATATATTGCCTGAGTAATCCATTATTCAATACACTTTCAGAAATACAAGACTTTCCCATTTCTATAGATGGCATTTCTACAACACTTGACAGGAACCTCCAGTCATGTTCTGAAGACACAGAAAACCCACGCCTTGAATTATTGTCCACAGAAGTGGTCTCATATAGTTCTGTCAATACACTCACATGAATAAACTACACACACACACACGCACACACACACACTTTTGAATGTTTGCAGGACTAAACCCTAAATACCTAGCTCTCTGCTTCAGTGGGATGGAAGAATTATTTTTTTCTGCACAGGNCTTCAGTGTCCAAAGGGTTCAAACTGAGGGCTTAAATACAGTGAATCTATGGTGGTGATGTTGCTATCTGTGTACAGCGTGTTTCATAACAGAAGGAAGATTCTCATTCTCTTTCAATCTTTCCTGGTTTCTTCTGTTAAAAGGAGGAGAATATTTTTAGCATCACAAGCTGAACATTTTCTTTAGGCAAGAGTTCATGAAACTATGCCACTCACAGATGAGATTAGCAGTCACATTACTTTTGTACATGGAAAGCGGCGGGGTTAGGGCAGAAGATCAAAGCTGCTGTTTTACATAGACCTTCTTATGGCTTTTTTTTCCACTTGTCTTTGAGCCTTGCTTTATGCTTTCTTGTCTTACTGTCTCTGTAGAGTTTTCTTTTGTCACTGGAATAATTTGATTTCTTCGGAGCTTCCTCAGACTGGAATAGATGTGTTTGGTTTGTTGCCTGTCTCCTTTCTCTTTCACTCAAATGTCGTCCCGTGCTGCAAACATCCCTGCAAACCTTTGCTTTCCCTCTTCTCATGTTGTTGCCCAGCTGTCTGTCTGCATGGAGGAGGTAACTGAAAGCATGCAGCAGAAGATGGAGTGGAGAGCAGTGTCCTCTACAGTGTGTTCTTTGGTATGGAGCCTGGTCAGAGGGGCATATCCACACACCACTAACGTGGGCAGATGTGGTACCTAGAATGCTTGATCAAGAAGGGCATTATGCTTCCCTTTGAGAAACAGTTCTCAGACTCTTCTTGCTGCTGCAGAAGCAGCGTGTGTCTAGATATATTCCCATTCAACCAAGCCTTTACAGAGATGTTTAAAAGTGTGGAGCAGGGGCTCTGCTAGCATGGTAACTTTAAATGCATGTGTCCACACATGACTTATTTGGCTAGCAGCTATTGCAATGAAACAAGTTTTGCCAGTAGCTTGGGTTGACATAGTCTTTTTCCCATTAAATGGGTCACAATGCTGTTTTTTGATTTGTGCTCTTGTTTACCGGATTCTTGCCCTGGCTGACAGATAGCCTGAAGGCACGATGTTGCAAAGGGACACTGGGATGGCTGGGAGTCTGATGAGAGATGTGTCCCTCTTGCTGCAATGCCCTCTGTATCTCCCCAGAAGCCCCTGTACAGACAGACAGGAGGTGAGAGAGGAGAGGAGATGGGGTCAGGGCAAGCTGTGCTCTGCAGTTTGGTGATTGTGCAATGCTGTGTCCCGAGGCAGACTTAAGTCAGTGCAGCAGTGCACACCAGGGTTTCTCTGTAAGACACCTTCCCTTATTTGACCAGAATGCATTGCACACAGGCTGTGCAGGAAATCGGATGCAATAGATTTGTGGTTATATTGCGAAAAAAAAAAAAAAAAGACTGTGTGAAATCAGCATGTTTGTTTATCTTACGGAATGGTCATATGAGAGAGCCCTCACCTTCTTTCATTGGTAAATTGTACAGATTGTGCCTCCAAGGGTGATGAAGGACAAAAGCAAGACCATCTCTCACTTCCCAATGGCAAGTGTGCTGTCAGAAATCAAGGAAGAATTGTAAAACAGCCTAACAAAGGAGGAATTTGGCAACAGTCATTTTGAAATAAACCTGTTTGTNCATCAGTAGCAGAAACCAACAATGATTATAAACATCAATCGTTTTCCTAAGAAAGCATCTTAGAAAAGCAGTTAAGATGACAGAATCATCACTAGAGGTTAATATATTGCCTGAGTAATCCATTATTCAATACACTTTCAGAAATACAAGACTTTCCCATTTCTATAGATGGCATTTCTACAACACTTGACAGGAACCTCCAGTCATGTTCTGAAGACACAGAAAACCCACGCCTTGAATTATTGTCCACAGAAGTGGTCTCATATAGTTCTGTCAATACACTCACATGAATAAACTACACACACACACACGCACACACACACACTTTTGAATGTTTGCAGGACTAAACCCTAAATACCTAGCTCTCTGCTTCAGTGGGATGGAAGAATTATTTTTTTCTGCACAGGGAATAGCTGATAATGCTAAGTCTTTTATGCACTTGTAATGCACTGCATCATTTTTTTTCCCCATTAATGTACTAAATTTCAGGAGGACTAAAATAAAAAACTAATTATAGGGCACATATATGCAGTCTACTGAATAAATTCTGTCTTTTGAAGAGTGTGTAATTTAAGATAGTATTTCTCAGAAGACTAAATGGAGAGTAACCTGACATTTTTTGACACCTGACTTGAGAAATTAACGAATTTCAAAGAGTTGTGTAAGCAAATTTTATGCTATGGAGGCCAAGTGGAACTGTTAAGAAATTTTCTTCCTGCCCTAAAGCTACTGTGAAGACCACAGAACAGTTTTTGCCAGGGTTACTTTCTGCAGTGCAGTGTATGAGGATCACTAATGTTTTGTTTCAACCTGTACAAGTGTTACNATAAGTGAAAAAATATGCTAAGCAAGATAGAATACAATCAAAGTTTAGCAATAGGACTTGTTAAAGAGCTGATAAAAAGTGCAAGATACAGAATAGAAGATACAGCAATAAGTTTNGAAATCAGCATGTTTGTTTATCTTACGGAATGGTCATATGAGAGAGCCCTCACCTTCTTTCATTGGTAAATTGTACAGATTGTGCCTCCAAGGGTGATGAAGGACAAAAGCAAGACCATCTCTCACTTCCCAATGGCAAGTGTGCTGTCAGAAATCAAGGAAGAATTGTAAAACAGCCTAACAAAGGAGGAATTTGGCAACAGTCATTTTGAAATAAACCTGTTTGTGACAAGCAGTGACTGTGGCAATATTTATACTATGATTCATGCCAAAGTGCAGCACCTGCAGTTCTAGTCGGGATAACTTTTAGGATAGAAGCAGCAGCAAATACTATTCTAACGTTTAATAATAAGCAAGCAAGAGTCAAAGCTGCTCTTGCCTCTGGAACTGCATTAACTTAGGATAGGACACGTGTAAGAGCTGGCTGGAAGCATGTTTGCACTGCTAGGTGCATGTTACTTGTAACTGACTCACAACAGGCTGGGGTTTGCACAGTTGCCTATCTCTCTGTATTCACTTGCAGTCTCTCTTCTCTTTTATGTGACAATTGCTATTAAAAGAAACTCTTAGCTGGCATATACCACATTAGAGCCCTTTGAAGATGCTACAGTAAGCTGCAGACAGCTCCTAGAAGCCACCTTTCAGACAGATACAGGCACGTTGTTCTCTCAGTGCTACTGGATAAACAAACTGCTACAGCCAGGAAGACATCAGAGATGCTTTGTATGCCTGGTTATTGATGCTGTCAAAAGGCAGTTTTTAGAAACTCATCAAATTCCAGTGAATACCAGTGGGAGCTGCATGTTGTAACACTGCAAAAACAGCTCTTATGAGGGAATCAAAAAGTCAGGTTCCTGTTTCTTTACAGAAACTCAGCTTCTCAATATGGGACTGTTCTCCCTTTCCTGCCCTAATAATATTGATAAATACCTAGTTAGTGAGAAAGACTGGCTTACTGGCTGTCTTAGAAGGGGAAAATGAGATCAGAAAAGGGGGTGTCTATGCATTACTTCCACCAAGAAAATACTTGCTTCCAAAAAAATCTTCAACATTTGGACTTCTCAGTTTAGTCCTCAAAGGTACTTAGTGGGTTTTGCCTACCTAAAATACTTGTTCAGGAAAGTATCTTCACATAGGCTGGTTGGATGACGCCTCTGCTTAGCACTACGTGTTCTCTTAGTCTTTTCCTGTACTCAACTATTGAAGCTAGTTGTGAACAGTTTAAAGAAAACATACAAAAACATTTAAGCAGGAAAAAAAAAAAAAAGAAGAAAAACCCCAGAAAGATGACTAATCTAGAGCCTGGAAGAATTGCTTACATGAGAAACCTGCTTGTTTACATTTTGCCTTCTCACTCTCTACTTTTCCACTTGAAGGAATTCTTTGTGGGAAATGCAGGCACAGAGAGCTCTGAAGGCCTTGAGCATAGAAGCTCAGAGATAGACATGGATACAGTGTTTGACCTAAGACTTTGGAGAAGGCTTGAAGGTTTAGATTAAACCTAGTGAAACAGACATGAAATAAGAATAAAGATTTGTAGTTTAAACAGAAATATATTTTAAGCAAGTAGATATAGGCCTCATATAAGTGAAAAAATATGCTAAGCAAGATAGAATACAATCAAAGTTTAGCAATAGGACTTGTTAAAGAGCTGATAAAAAGTGCAAGATACAGAATAGAAGATACAGCAATAAGTTTCTGTAGAGTTGTACGTTTGGATACACAAAGATGCATTGCTATAAATTGTGTAAAACGTAGCAATTAGCAATTGGTTAAAAAGATGCTAGTGAGCTTTGTGGAAGTACAATTGGATAAGAAATATATAAAAGACATTGTAACCAGAATTATAACAGCTTCTGATGCGAGGCTTCTAATGTATGGCTTCTAATGTGAGTTTCGGATGTAGCAACCTTATAGTCTCACCCTTCCATGAGACTGATTTTGCAGTAAACCATCTTTTAAATGCCTCTTCAGTTGATCCCATCTTTCTGTATCCCGAACAATTCTTGTTTCTTTTCATTTCAATTTCGTGTCTTTTTTCATTCCATTTATGTCTTTTAAGTCAATGTAAATTTATCTCATCTCCTAGCTAGTGTATTTTTTTAATTGATGGAGAGGTAAAAGTTGTACCTCTGCACTTTGGAAGTAGGTTGAAAGGCCACTGTTTTCCACATCTGAAGCAATGACATATCCTTTGCCTGTCCTGAACTGGACAGGTTTTCCCCACAGCATAACCCAGTCCTTTCTACTTACTTATTTTGACAGGTCTGTACATTTGCTTTATACATGAAGAGGAAATAATTCACAAATACAGATTTCCAAGGCTGTGATAAATTAATGTAAATAAAAGTAAATAAAAGACAAAACATACATGTTAATAGAATTACAAATAGTTTTCTGTACTCCTTTTTATTACACATACTACTTAAGAGACACAAAGACTCTGGAAGTTGTAAGAATGGGTACCATCCTCCATTCACATAAAGTGTCACTTTTNTGATGCGAGGCTTCTAATGTATGGCTTCTAATGTGAGTTTCGGATGTAGCAACCTTATAGTCTCACCCTTCCATGAGACTGATTTTGCAGTAAACCATCTTTTAAATGCCTCTTCAGTTGATCCCATCTTTCTGTATCCCGAACAATTCTTGTTTCTTTTCATTTCAATTTCGTGTCTTTTTTCATTCCATTTATGTCTTTTAAGTCAATGTAAATTTATCTCATCTCCTAGCTAGTGTATTTTTTTAATTGATGGAGAGGTAAAAGTTGTACCTCTGCACTTTGGAAGTAGGTTGAAAGGCCACTGTTTTCCACATCTGAAGCAATGACATATCCTTTGCCTGTCCTGAACTGGACAGGTTTTCCCCACAGCATAACCCAGTCCTTTCTACTTACTTATTTTGACAGGTCTGTACATTTGCTTTATACATGAAGAGGAAATAATTCACAAATACAGATTTCCAAGGCTGTGATAAATTAATGTAAATAAAAGTAAATAAAAGACAAAACATACATGTTAATAGAATTACAAATAGTTTTCTGTACTCCTTTTTATTACACATACTACTTAAGAGACACAAAGACTCTGGAAGTTGTAAGAATGGGTACCATCCTCCATTCACATAAAGTGTCACTTTTCTAATCTGCTTATCTTCCCCACAGTGCAGAAAACATCCTAGGACAGGGAGAAATGTGAGGAGGTTGCATCATTGGTTAAGTCTGCAGCTGATACTGTGACACAAAAAATACCCCCTTCCCAGCAAGCAGGGTCAAATGATGAGATGAGAGGTGCAGTAAGTTCTTTAATAAGAAAATGTGGACTACTCAGAGAATAAGTTCACCCTAATCTACAGAAACAGTTTAGCTGTGATACTGTCCACAGTCTGGCGTCCAGCTGCCATACCTGGGAAACCCACCAACCAAAAGCAATGCCTTAATCCTTGGTCACACTTCACCTAGTATCAGGGTCCAAGCTGACCTCTGCTCTTGCTCTCAGGGTGATGCTGGTCCTGGAGCATGGCCCCTGCAGACAACTGGGGCCATGTGCCAGCCACAGCATGGCAAACCCTGCTGCTTTGAGGGTGAGGAGTCAACTGATTAAATGAAGACCATTTTTCAGAAGCAGGATCACAGAACATCCCTTAAATTCATCAGGGTTTGTTCAAATACAGGAAGATGCTTTCTGACTCACTGACAGAACTAGCATGATTTGTTGTTTTGTTTTTTTTAATGTTTTCCCAGACAGAGTGATGTAGACTCAGGTCTTGAAACCACCAGTGGTATTGGGTGTGCAAGAAATGGAAAATTGAGTCTTACTTTGTAATGGTACTTTGAATTTAAAATTAAATTTGCTCATTATATTGGTTTAGGAAGCAACATTTACACCAGCTGCTGCCTATCTATAAAAGCATGTGTTTTTTCCCTTTTCTTTTCAGACTGAAAGGAAAGCAACAAATCCAAAAGCCAATAGACTAAAAATATCTGATGGATATAATGAAAAAGATTAAAGGGGACAGATGCCACACAGATGAGTTTTGCTTAAAAATGTTGATGGTGAGTAGTACCACATTTCTTCTTCATGTTCTGTGCCTTTTCATCCGCACCTGCATCTAGCCTCTGTCCTCCCAGTGCTTGTTTTGTCATAGCACGTAAAGCCCAGGCCCTATTGAGGTGGGGTGGTAATGGCTCACATCTGCACAGGCCCTGCACCTGTGACAGTGCTGCAGGACCTGCATAACCCATACAGGTCTCAGGAGCTTAGCAAAAGTAATGGTCATTTGAAAGCTCAAGAGCTTCTGCAGCACTGAGACTTGATATAGTTTTAGAAACATTCTCTCAGCTGAGCTGCAGCCAAGCTCTTGCAGGCATGGCAGGACTATTACCTGTCAGCATAGAGAGCTGGGTTGAGGAAGGACTCTGCAACTTCAGCACACGAATCCTGTGGCACAGGCAAGAGCACAGAAAACTTCCTTTGCCTTTCTTCAGTACTAACCCTGCCTTCACCATCAAATAGACCAGAATTAGCTGTACCCAGGAGCTTGAGGAGAGAAGGAAAGGGCTGTGGATATCACTCTCCATTTGCTAACAGGAGTAATCTGGTACTGAAGGGAGCACCGTGAGTCAGGAGAAATCAATCCCACAGTGCTGCATTTGTGGTGTTGTCCTCTCCAGAACAGGTGCAGCTGGTACTCAGGGCTTGCCTCCCTGGTTAAACATTCTCCAGGGTACAGGCTTTCCCAGCTCACATCAGCTAGTGTTTCTGGATTTGGGATAGTTGCTGTTTCCCTGGAAGTGGATAGAGGACTGTTTTATTTTCTGCCAAGAGCCACTGGCGTCTAGACAGTTTTAACAGAGCTTATGGAAATACTTTTAGCTAAAACATACTGATGTTAAACCTTTATATAGTTTGAAAGTATTTATGGGTGTGTTTTACCAAGCAGTTCAGGCTGATTTGAACGAGGATTAGTGCAGAAAAAAAGACGTTCTGGCCCTTCTCTCTTCTGTCAATTCTCATTTCTGCTCTAAGCGGTAGCAGCAAGCTCATTGGGCTGCAAACAATGCCATCAAAGCCAAGTGACAGCTTCTTCCTGCTGGATGAGTGAGCTGAACTGGCTGAGCATGCCAGGTACTAGTGTGAATCCAAAAGACTGCAAAGCAAGGGTGGATAGGAGAGGTCTTCCCCTTCTAGTGCAACACGGCATTAGATTAGTTTAAGAGACCTAGGAAAAATGGACAATCAAAATTTACAGTGTTGAGACTAGAGTGCTGACTAATGGCAGAACCTGGTTAAAATCTCTTCTGTGGCAAGTTAGGCAGAGATTCACACCAACCAGAATCTAATACACCTAGCCTTACATATACACATCATATATAAACTTTCTATCACTCTCTCTCTTCATTTTTGCCAAAATATTCTGGACTAAAGTAAAACTAAAAGGTAGAAAAAAGCAAAGCATGAGAAGCACAGAAGTTGCTGCAACAGAGTACCTAACCCCTGTCATCTGTCCTGACTCCAGCTATAAACACACATGCACTCTTACACACCAACCACCCTCCAAACAGGAGACGTCAGCATTGGTCACATTTGTTGATCAGTTGCCAGCAGTCACCCGATCAAAACACATGGACTAAGGCTTTGAACTGTGGCTATCATCCAGAAGAGCACCTGCTCCTCTCTAGCCCGAACATGTAGTTACGTTAGCTGCTGCATGCTTAGTTTTGTTTATTGTTTCACACTAACCTCTAACCATGCTTCTTTTACAAGACAGCTTAGGTAAGCTGAACACAAGCACTTACTAAGCTGGCAGAATTAGACTCCCTCTTGCAATCAGTCTAAAGGGACTCTGTCAGAACTGGATGTACAGGGCTCTCCAGGAAACCATACCAGAACATGGGCTGGCTTTAGAAAGAGTGGCTCATCTTATTTTCCAGGTGCCTTGTTTACCTGCACTATGGATGAACGAGGGCCTCCCTTTCCCAAGACTCCTTCTGCATCATGGATAGTGATGAAGAAGACTTGTCATTGCCTCCAGCTGCCATCTAAAACTGTCTCTGCTCCCTGCAGAAAGCAGTGTAGATGTTTTACAAAGGTGAGTGCCATTTTCTAGTCTGATTATTTCAACACTTAATCATTCTGTTCCCCCTCCCCAAAGTGTTTTGTTTACTTAGTTTGTTGCAGCTGGCAATCACAGGTAGGCTTCAGAGAGCAGAGGTTAGGAGAAGCACATCAGGTTTACAAGATTTGAAACTCTGTAATTTGATGCCCTGGTGGATTAAAAGCTGGAAGGAAGGACTATAGCTATTTATGATATAGTGAAGCTACATAGCTTGTGAAATTTTTCCTCGTGCAAGAACATCAACCTTTTTTTGACCCTAGACTCCAGTTTCAGTCCTTGGCATCTGAACACTGCACCTTTGATCAACAGCTACTAGTACATAATATTCCCAACCATTCAACAAGGTTGAGAAGCCACTTGTTTCACACATTTCCTTCTTTTTCACATTCCCATTCTACCTTCGACACCAGTTTCCTTTCATATAATTAATAAAAATAGCAGGAGATGACAGAGAACATTGAATAAAGTCTCTCTCTCTTACTTATGGCTTACACTGCAGCCCTCCTCTCCCTACAGGGGCATCCAGGCTAGTCCCTTTGTCATGTCAACTACTGCATCTCTGCCCACCAGGAATAAGACAGCGCTATTCCTGGCTGATGCTGAGAAATGCGAGGACACAACATATTGTCTGAACTTGCCTCTGCCATAATACTATAGCTGTGGCTTTAAATACTTTTTACTGGATAACACGATTTGGACAACACTTCTCATCAACAGTGGGACTGATTCAAACACTAATAAGAGGAAGGACATCCTCACAATTAAGCATGTGTCAGATGAAAACTAAGTGGAAGAGGCAGTATAATAACCTTGTGCCACACCCTGCCTGATGGCAACAGAGCACTCAAAAAATCCTTGTTGTTTGCAGTGCTAATAAAGGCCTTGTCCGAATTACAAACATGACACTATAGGTCTCCAGCTGGGATTTTTAAGTGTTGGTAAGCACCCTCTCGTCCACAGTAGAGGGTCTTCTGCTGGGCATACAGAGGAAACACTTCTACTAAGCAGAGGAGACAGAAATCAGACTCTCTTGGTGTAAAAGACTGTGCTCTTGGACAATGTTTACAATGAGCAATTCCAGCCCAATTTCTAAGTTGTCTTGTTTCACAATATAGCCAAAATCACTTACACTACAAGATTCCCATACTTCATTACATTTCCTAGATTTGAAAAAGACAAATGAATTCACTTGGCAGATATTTTAAAACTGGAAATTGCAGAAAGAGAATACGAACAGCTTCTTGTTACTACTCAAATTACTGTATTTGCAACTGATCTGCTTCCCAAAATTGTCATTAGCACTGCTTGCACACTTTACTCTTTGAGGTTAACCTCAGCACAGGCATAGAAATGTAAGCCCTTGAGTTGGCTGAGGTTAGGTCTGCAGATCAGTTTCTCCAAGCTACAAATGGAAATTGGCTTTAGCTCATGCAAAACGTGGCTCTGGGCCTGGTGGATGTTAATAATAAGGTTGCAGTGGCGTAACAGTCTTCATACCTACTGTGTATGTGTGGATGCAAGGCTCTAAATTCCCGTTAGGGAAGGTGGTCTTCCTTCTCGCTCTGCTGGTGGCAGGGAGAGGTGGGGCTGAGTGCTGCCGTGGGCCTGGCCGGGTTCTTCCACACCTTCCACATCATGCCTGGGAGCATGGCTTTGGCAGGAAAACCCAGTCATCCCAGCAGAAGGGTGTCATTTTGCCTCCCGCTCTCCGGGGGGAAGGTGTCGGGAAACACTGTGTGTGGGAGCACCCCTCTCCTTGGCCCTTGTTCTGGACTGGTGCGGGGCATGGGAAAGTTGCCATGTCTGGGGAGCTGTGTGGGTGTGACCTGTGGGGAGCATCCGCCATCTTGTTTGTGTTCCTGAGGGTGAATACATTTCTGTAGGTAAAACATCTCCTCTCTTTGTATACTTTTGGTATTCATTTTGTTGTTATTGTGTGTTTCTTACTCCATTGGTTTTTGCATTCAGGAAATTGTTTTCTCAGCCCATAGCCTCTGCCTTTGTCCCTCTCTTACTGGAAGCTTTAGGGGTGAGGGGAGCGGTTTATTTGGGTTTAATTTCCTGCTGGTGGTAAACCACCACACCTTCTGTCTGTTATGCAAAGGCACACTGAAGTCCTGACTCCACTGTGGTGTTGCTATGAAGATGTGTAACAAGGAGTTGTGGCTTCAGATTGATAGTGGATTACGGGAGTTTTTTAATAGCAGATTTTGAAACTAATTCCTCTAACAACAGAAACAATTTGCATATTACTTCACTTACCAGTCAAAGTAACAGTTGGCAGAAAAGTCTCTTTTAGGAGATTATAGACAATTTCTGCCAAAGATTGTTTTTCCATTGGAGAAAACTTTTCTTTTAGAGATTTCATTGAAACACATTAAAAACGATGTGCATCAGAGATAATGATGGTAAATATTTGCTGAAAACAAGTGGTTTCCAGCAATTTTAGATAAATTGGCTTCACTTCTGGAAATGAAAAGTTCTAATGAACTCTGAAAGGAGCAGGAATGTTCCCCTTAGTGCTTAATGCAGTAGTACAACTACATACGAACATCAAACTTGAGTTTAGTAAGACCCCTTTGTGATTATGAAGTCTGCTCCTGACCTCACTGGTGGAATGTGAAAGATGCTTTAAGTCTAGCACACCATAAAGAAAAACATAAAACAGTTGCACCTCTATTCTCCTCACCAGATTCCGTATTTTGGTATTTACAGGTATATCCATGGGAAATTCAGAGATCACATCCACACTGTGCAGCTGAATTTTGCTGGAGTTGGGCACATGGTTGAAAGAGGCCCTTGGGACCATCATGTTTATCTAACAAGCACTCCATGTACTCACTTTGACCTGTGCTCTCCTTCTGTGCAATGCCTGGCTCACCTGGTGCCACAGACAGTGCTTCACGTGAGTGATGTAACACTCTTTCCTGCAGTGTGCAATTTAAAGGAGAACAGTGGGTCTGATAAGGGAATTGTGAAAATACTATGCTAGCATGGAAGACTGAACATTTAAATAACTGAACATCCTTACTGAAGATGAATATATAAAACAAGGCATAATTTCTCTCTGGGGTGCTTTTCTTTGGTGACTGTGGGAGCTCTGTAGAGCTTTCCTAGCCATGATAGTAAGAAGCAGGACAAATCCATGGTGCTAAGTCACAGCCAGGGAGGTTGTTCTTCCTGTAACTCTCCTTCACTTTCTGCAGAAAAATATTATTCCTGTTTTGCTAAGTACAAACCAACAATATGCCTTGGAAAATGAATGGCAAATGGGAAGTCACATGGTAGCTTTGTATTCATCTACATATATCTGTCCTGTAGACCCAAACTGACAGCAGATTAGGTTCCTTTCTGTATTTTCCTGGGATGGCAGCAATAAGTGCTTTGCAAAACACTTCTCAGGCAGGTGTCATTGCCTGGGATAAAAAGGCCTGGAAATCTTCCTCTTCCCAGTAGCACTTGAAAGCTTTGTGCCATGATTCAGTTCTTGAAGCCTACATGGAAACTGTATTAATCCATCAGTTTAAACATTCATGCAGCTCCTTTCTCAACCTCTATAAGCAGATTGATACTGCAGATGATACCTTAAACTTCCTCTGAAACCTGTAGTGGTACCTGACTACCACATCTAGCAGCAGCAAGTGATATTTCCTTCTGGCTGTGAGCAACTGAGGAAATTTAGCCCATCCTATCTGACGCTAATTTGGTTATGGTGACTCACTTCATTCCATGTTTTCCAGGGTAATTACTGAAACATTCTCAAGCTGCCAACAAAATTCCAAGAGATCTGTATAAAATTTTTATTTGAAGTGTTCTAATTGTAGAGGATGGTGGTTAATTTCTTAAGTATAACCAAATCTGAGTCTAACCCTAGCTATCAGGTGTTATTGGGAAACACTTCTAAAGAGGTATCTTTCCTGCTTCTTCTGTGGATGCATACCTTAGGAATGATGAAATAATCCATACTATAGGCTTAGGACAGTAGGATATGTTTCTGTCCTACAACTCACCCGGACCTGCACTGATTTTCATATGCACTGACACATTGCCTTTGGCACAAAATTTCAGACTTGTACCCTTTGTTTTTCTAGTAATAAAAGTTTTGGCTTAGCAGTAATTCATTGCACTCAGCACTCTGTAGAGTATTTTTTTCTCATTTGCAACCAATAGAAAGACCTAAAAATGGTACGAAGTTGTAGTGGTTTGTAGGAAAATTTAGTGATAACGGGATTTGCTGGTAACCTTCTCTCTGTGCTCCTTTTGCTTAGCTGATTGCTACATCTCTTTTGAGTTGTAAGCAGTCCTGTGTAGGGGGTTTGAAAGTGAAGCTGATTCATCTTTCACGGGAAAGGGACTAGTCAAACTAAACTTCTTTGTGGCCAGGCCTAAAAAGTTGATTTTGCAATGCAATGAGCAGCTCAAAAAAAATGAAGCAGAAGATGACTCAAAGAGTCATACACATGCTGTCTTTTAACATCAGCAGTCTAGCCTCTCTAGTGCAAAAGCCTTCCACTCTCTCCCAAATTTCTCTGACAGCAGTTTTGAAAAGTACAACTTCACCCTCCCCTCCCTGTGCACCACATGCTGGTGTCTCACTCAGTCCTTATTCATCGTGCAGATTCCAACCCTCTCCCCCAGCCTTCCAGCTTCAATTGCTGAGGTGCAGCAGAAGCATCCTGACTATACTTCCAACATATATAGTCCAGAGCTTCTCCAGGTGTGTTACACTCAGCTGTGACCATGCCTGAATCCTTAGGGAATACCTCACCAAGCTGCACTCTGAATCCTGTGCAGATACAACAGAGTGCCTATTCATGAGCCTGGACACAGAGCCACCAGACATGCCTACACCATTGCAGCATGTGCTGCATTTCTGCAGGAGGAGTATGGGTGGGCTTAGGCTGCCAGCATCTCTTTGCCGAGAAACTTTTGCATGTTAAGATGCATCATGTCCAAGCATTCACTCCTCTTGTCACCCTGCCCTAAATTCTTCTTAGTCTTCCTCTCTGCCTAGGGTATGCGAGTGCATATTGGCAGTGTAGGTGTCCTAGGCTTGGGGACAGCAAAAGCCAGAATTTGGGCAAGGTAGTCCAGGTTTGCCTTGTCTCAGGGCAGTCCAGTGAATTTTAACATACATCCAACTGACTCAGCAACTTAATTGCTTTCTGAAAAATTATCTTGAAATATGCATGTGTTGGAATTGGACCTCATCCAAAGTAGTCTGGTTGGTGCAGAAATGCTGGGTCAGTTTGGTTAATGCAAAACTGAACCAGGCCCACCAAGATCCTCATCTGGCTTTGAGGCAGCATAGCTGCTGGTCTCACTGCTCCTGTAAAGCTTGTTATGATAAATAGTGTAGTCATACAGAGGAATACCATCCGTTCTCTTCTATATACCGCTCATCTGACTTTTGAAGACCCAAGTACTTCTACCTGCAAAGTCTGAGTGGCTTGGCTGTAACCCTTTTGAAAACCTTAGGCATTGCTGGAAACAGATTTTCTTCTCTTTTCCACTCACTGCCTTGTCTTCTGAGTCAGACACTGCCTGAAAAGAAATGTGATTTTTTTTTCTTTTTTTTCTTTTTTTTTTCTTTTGACACAGTGGACTGAGTTTAACAAATAAAAAGTCAAATAGAAATGAACTTTAATATTGTGCAGAGTGCCTTTAGGCCACCTTCAAAGATACTGTAATGTTCCATCTCCTCTGACTCAGCCAAATGAAGCCTGCTTCATTTACTTTCTTTGGAGTTACAGCTGGGGCATTACTCCTCCATTTCATTGGCAAAGCTGAAATAGTGATGCTATTCAAATCGAGGTACCTGTTTTAAACAATGATACTGTAACACAGCATCTCCGCAATAAAAAGGTTGCAATGAATTAGGGAGGTAACTTCTCCTTTGAGGGAGGAGCACAGCCACCAGAGGTTTAGGACCTGGAACTGGCTTCAGCACAGACAGCTCTAAAACATTCACTGTTGCTCTCTGTAAAGACCTGACCATTTAGGAAACTGTCTCCTTTCTAAACCTCCTGGCTCTGTCAAGCATGTGACATTTGGGAGTTTCTAAACTTTTGTAGTTTCAAAAATTTTCCAATCACTTGAATCCTAAAGGTCCTAAAATCTGTGACTCTCTTCATCTTATCCTTGTCTCCTCACCCTTTTAAGGTGAGAAAAATCATATATATCCACCTGCACCTGAGGCCGCCTCTGGATGCCCTTGGCCCACCTTGAAATCGTTTGCATGTAACCACTGATCTCTTGTGGCATTCCAAACTCAGCAGTCAGGTCAGCAACAAAACTTCCCGATAGTACAACCAGTAACACCCAATAAGAATAGCCATATCAAGCACTTCTTTTATTTGATGCATGCTGCTGCATGCTAGAGAAAAATCATTGGAAAAATGGCCTGCACCAAAGTGTTTGCTTCTTCTCTATCTTCTTCAGAAAATTTCTTCAAGATATGAGTCTGGGTGCCAATAGAATACTTCTCTAAACTGCAAGATCATCTGCAATGCATCTTGGCCTTGATCAGCAAACTTCAGAGTTTGCCTATATTATGGATTTTGAAGACAAAATGAAAATTATCATTCATTGCTTTATCCTCAAGATTATGTTTCCGCAGCTCTTCTCTGAAGCTACAAGGATGATTACTATCCAGCTTCAGTTATTTCACTGTCAGGAGCTAAGCTTATCATGTTCCTTGCATGAACTATACATTCTGTACACTTACGACTAAACTTTTTTGACCTTGCAAAGACCTGCATTTTCTCCATTTCTGGAGTGAGTCAGGGCAGGATCTATGCATATTTTAAACATAGTTCTAAAAACTGTGAATGAAGCTCTGCTCCTAGTTGCATTCACAAAACAAAACAATTAATAAAAGTGAAACAACAGAAGGGATGCTCACTTGTAACACTTGGCTAGCCTTTTTTTTTAATCCCCAAACTGTCATCTAGGAAACAATTTTTTTTTTTTTTTAATCAGTAGCACAGGATTTATAAGAAAGGAATCCAAAGCTATCCTGTGACTGTGATTCACTTTCCTGAGCCTATTACCATGAAAACTGTAAATTATGCAATAGGCTATGACTGCTAGTCAAAGGTTCATCATAGAGTGCATTGAATAATTTATACTCCCAGGTCTGCATTTTACAGTAAATGGAAGCAAGAAACTGTGAGAAACATGCTGTTGGGAAGGGAAAAACAAAGGGAAAGTAAAAGGAGTAATCAGTGTTGGTAAGTTGACCACAGATCTCAAGTGTGCGTAAAGCATCTTGGGAGGTGAGTTGGGGAGGAAACCTTTTCTGGTAGAAACCCAGGAAGTTTTATGACATGAGAAAGACCCCTCCACTTACCAGAATCTGACAGAAGTACTAAACATGTCTGCAGCTGGAGGCTGAAATATGGTAGTGGCCATTAATTGACAGAGGTAAATACAGGCTGCATAGAGCTGGTCTCTGCACTGAGCCACTTAGAGCAGCTTAAATTCTTTGCAGCATACAGAGGTGTTGTGCAAAGCTGCCTGCATGGCATGCCGTATCAAGACTGTGCCGCTATCAGGGAGTAATGCTGAGATTTTAAATCAACAGCACCAGCAGAGTCCTTTGTGTGATGAGGGGATATTTAATGTAAAGAACCACTATTGCAGCACAAGTTCTAATGCAGTGTCCTCTCTCTTTGCAGCACAGCATTATCTGGAGAATTCCTGAATGACAGACTCACATTTGCTGTTTTGGTTTCCATTATGAAAAACCACAAAGGAAAAGCTATCTAGCAAACTGCTTTGACTTGCCATTTGTTAAAATGAATGCAGATCCCTCTACTGCACTGGAACCACCTCTGCCATTAAAAAAAACTCCATAAATATTCCTGGAGCACTCTAAGATATTCCACTGAAGTCAAACAGGAGGTTCCAAGAACTTCAGAAGGCAGGCATTGCCTTTCCTCAATTCTGACTGTAAAGAAAAGAGAAGTTTTGATACTCTTCAGGAACAGAATGTGATCAACAAGGATGCAACAAGCAACAGTTTATTTGTAGAAAAATCCTTTAAAATTTACTACAATGTAAGATTAAGGAAAAAAATAGTCTTAATATATATACATACAATATATATAAACAAACACATATCGCACCATGAAAATTACATGCTTTTTAGAACAGAGAATGGGTCATATTCCCTCATATCAGTTTAGAAGTTATCACTGCAAGAAATCTTGCTTCCTTTTTTTTTTTATCCCCATCAAAGTTTTCAAGTACAGGAAGTAAGTAATGCAGGATCTAATAGTAGAAAACCTTTGTTATACACAAATTACAACTGACAGCTAGACAATTATTCTGCAGTATCCAACACTTGTATTTTTGTACTCTATTATAATGATATGAACTTTTACCTGAGGTGCATGGAAATAACAAAGCATGACAATTGGCAAGTTTAAGAGATTTTCACATTATGATTTGACCGTAATTGAAGTTGATTAGGTATCACATCTATACCTATAGTACTGGCACAAGAATGCTCTGCGTGAGTCATCACCAATGACTTAGAAGTGCAGGAAAAATTAACAGGCAAGCACCACTTGCAATGATAAGCATGCAGACAATTTAAGTGAAACAGAGGTAGCATGTTCTTGTAACTCCAGCAGGGTCATTCAAATCAACTGCACCCTTCCTCCTGCAAAAGGCACTCACTTTTTCAGCTAAAAATGATGCACTTAAGTTTGGTCAGATTGACCACAAATGGTGGGTTTCTCTCCTTACAAATATAAAAAAATATTAAGCAGAGGACACAGTGAAAAGAAAAAAAAAAGAATGTAAGAAACAGACATATAAGGTCCTATGTGCTATTCCTCTCTCCCTATCTTTTATGGGAGAATTATATAAAACAGTTGCAGTACGTAATCCAAAAGTTAAGACTTTCCAGTTGAAATGGCAGTATTAAGCAGCACATTCTCAATCAGAAATAGTTTTAAACCACCAGAAGTACACCAGTCTTTTTAATAAAGAGCAACAACTCACAAGAGTAGAAAATTTATGCACAAAAAAGGTGGTGCCAGAGAAGGATCCTCTGATGCAAAAGCTCATAAATTAGTATGCACTGTAACTTTCATACTGTATCTTTTACCCTTTCTGCACTTTGAAGGGATGTCCACGCAAAACACCTCCTCTTACCGTGACACTACAGAACTAATTGAGTTATAAGATGTGCCACTGTTGCAACTGGAGGCATAAGCCTCTTGACCATTAGCATCTAAATTAATTTTGAATACAGAAGATGCCTTCAGTAAGAAATCTGCTGCATCTCTGCGACCTAATTCCCGCAGCTTTGACATTAGTATGCCTACAGTGCTGTCAGGTGCATTACTCCATTCCTGCAGAAGGGCATGAACTGGGCTTGAGAGAAAATAATTTTGTGTTCCATTATTTGTATTGTACTTTGCAACAAGATCAGGGAGGCCCAGGTTCATGGCAAGAAGGCACCAATCTTTGCCCATTGGATCAGGTGGATCCAAAAGTCGACTTAGTTTTCTCCTGGTAAGTAGATTCAGATCAGAGATATGAATATCCATTCCTAGGCTTCCCTGGGAGTAAACATCAAGACACCCAAAACACAGTATACTGCTAAAGCTCTCTTTATATCCCCCCATAGTGTTAGTTAGTGATGTCTCCTTTTGACTCTGTGCACGGAAAAAGTCTCTAGGCTGGTAGACCATTACTGGTTCATGATGTTCCCTCAGCTGCTGAGGACTAAGGTAATATTTCCCGGTCAGAAGACCTGGTAAGGTTGTTGCTATTAAGTTATCAATGGTGCTGCACACAGAATCCAGAAGTAAACAGCACTTGATCTTCTCTGTTTCCAGTCCTCTAACTTGAACCTCTATACCCTGCCCATGGTTGACCAGCAGCACTAAAAGCTCAGCTCCACGATTCATAATCTTTGATCCATTTACCCATAGACGTATATCAGCATCTCCCTCTGTGCTCTGCTGATGAATCCACCTGCAGAGATTCACCTGAACTTTATGAAAAATTCCACAAGGAAATGGGGTAAGATGTTCCACAGGAACGATTCTAACACCACCATAAATCAGCACTTCATCCTCCTCATCTGTCCAAGACCTGTGGAGATTGTCAGTCTTTATGAGAGCAGGAATATCCACCATTGCTCCACTGCTAAGGTCCCTTGCACAAATATCCATGGCATCCAAAATCTGTATCAGTTCTTCCACGTCACTATCTGTCACCAGACGCTGGATGTCCTCTATGGTGTACCGACCTCTATAGTGATGGAGGGCTTTTGGGTTCTCCACTGACAAGATTTTTCCAAGGACACTAGAACAGAGCCAGCGAGGATCCAGAAGAACAACATCTTGGACAGTTTCACTCTGCATAATGTTAATCTGTTTATAAATATGAAAGTTACTGTTTACATCTTGCGAAGTACAAGACGGTAGCCCATGTTCTCACCTCCCTAACAGACTGATCTGACAATTTGATTAATACTGCTCACAGGAAAAAAACAACAGTGGATTTAAATATATGGCAAGTACTCAGAACAAAAAACAGATCTTGTTGTTATTTTCCACTAGTAATGAAATTATTAGAGCCCAACAGCTGGAAAGTCTAATCAAGCCCTGCCAGCTGTTTATGCAAAGGTGTTATCCTACTATTCAATTTCCAGTGGACGCATGTAAATCTCTCATATGCAGTGAACATTTCATTGAAGGTGATAACAGTGATCCTTTCTGGGTATTTTACTTTCTTACAACTATAGCAATAAACTGTAATTCTTGTCTCAGAGAGATTACGTTGAACAAAATAGAAGCCACAAGACATAATGATAACAGAAAGCATTAATAAGCAATCTCTACTTCTTATGATATCTTAAGAGGAAGAGAAAAACATGAACAACTTTAGACATTTGCTTAGACTCATAAAGAAATATTCTATGAGAACAGTATCTTGTAAATAAGAAATGGAATTTAAATAAAAATACTTACTTCTCCTATGCTATGCAACTGCTGTGCAATATGCCGTAGGTCATTTTCATTTGCTAGGGGATTAAGATGTTCCTGTACATCATACACAAACTGCTGCAAGGACATCAGCTGATTGGGTCCATTAATTTTTCTCCAGGAAGGCAGTGTGGAGATTATTTTTTCACACAGGTGAGTCATAGGTGGGCAAGTCTTAGAAAAGCACAGAAAACATCCATTTGATAATAGTGGTACTATTTTTTTTATATGGAGGTCTAATGCATATATAATGAATATATGATCTAAAGAGTTCCCTTTGTGCTGGACCCTTACTCTTTCGTCTGGCATTCACTTGCCATAAGATCTAGCTACCTTTTCTTAAAAAAGTGAATTGCAGAAACCAGTTTTTCACTGAAATAAGCAAATTTCCCAAATATCAACATGACTTGCCATCGTGCATCTGTAAGTTACTGCTTATTTCTGAAATTATGAGAATTTATTTAGAATCTGTTCTCATCAATATATTTACAGGACCAATTTACTTCAAAAAGTGATACAGCAGGGTAGTAAATAAGAAGCAAAGATGTACTTTGATGTATTGATTGCCTTAGACTTCATTAATGCCTTCTTGCTCATTCTCAAGCCACAGCCTGCACTTCTTATGCAGTAAACCTCTTTAGATTTCAATCTAGTGACTGTAGCTATAATAAGGTTTTCTTACAGAAGAAAAGCTTACAAAATCAGGACCATCAGGAATGTAAAATAGACTGAATTTTGCATGAATCCAAATATTTTCCTCAACCCACAGAATTAATTCAGTAATTCATCCACTTTTAATCAAATACAAAAAAATATGTTTCAAAAGTAGCTGCAGAAAATCTTGTTGGTGTGTAACATAATATTATTTACCACGTGCTACAAAAAATTTGACTTGGTAACCCTTAGTGTAGAAGTCTCCATGGAGTCATGGTGATAACATCAAACCATGGCTACCCTTTACCTTTAGTCTCATATGCATATACCTACACACACAGATACAACTGCAAGCAATATAATTCAATTAAAAAAATGCAGTCAGTAGTTAATACATATTCAGTTTACATATCCATATTCAGTTTATATATCCATATTTGGAATTGTCTTTCTAGCAATTGAGAAAACTGTTCTACTCTCGTGGGTTTTTAAGTGAAAAAACTTATTTTCCTGAAATACATTTATAATATATTTCTCTGTTTCTCTAATACTATCCTGATTAAAAAAAAAACACCAAGAAAAAAACAAAAAGGGGGGGGCACTGCTGGCATCCAATCACTGCCAATCAAAAAACAAAATTATGACTTTAAACTGAAATCTCAAATTGCTTCCTTTCAATAGAGCGTATTTTGGTCATCTGCTTGTAACTGCTACTATATTCAAAATGCTGACTGAATCTTTGATGTCAAGGCTTTGTTTATCACAAGACCTGTCAACTGTGCTGTTAGAACATTGGAACAACGGTGGTTTCTATATGCTTCATTGTTCTAAATTTGAGATTTACAGTAGATTATTACACAAGACGTTCACATTTGGACTCATCCAACCCAGACTATTAGACACTACTTACAGAAATTATCTGGCTTCTTATTTCTTGCAAGTGATTTCGGAGAAGCTTCATATCTTTAGACCCAGATGCTCCAGCATCCAGGACAAATAACTTTTCTGAAATTTGCAAATCATTTCCAAATCTAAAGGAAAATAATTATTATTAACTTAGCCCCAAATCCAATTTATGTCTTAATACAATTGTACTTCAGTCTTAAATTATACTAGAGTTGTTTTTCCTCAAAGAATGATGAAGCTTAAGTAATGATTATACTGAGATATTTTATAAGCAGAGATACTATAGCTGCTGTGTCATTTTCTAGAAAATAAGCAGAACTATTGAGAGAAAATTGTTTTCTGTCAGGATGAAGAGCGAATATGTGTAAGAAAATTGTAACTGCATCACATGACTTGTAATTAAAAAACAAAACATTTTACTAGAGAAGAGATTACAGGAATTTATTCGTTTTGAGGTCTTAATGTCTGTTGCTTGCTTTCTTCTCACTTTAAATAGTTCAGTAGTCATTGCTGTTGACAGCTCTCTTTCTCCCTTCCTTTTGACTTTCCAACCACACCAACCTGTTTGCCTACTCTGGAGAGATTTGCATTTAAAAGGACTCCAGCACCAAACATGACACACAGGTATTTTTCTTTTGGTTTATTTCAATTGTTTAAGATACTGCCCCCCCCCCCCCCCCCCCTTTTTCCTCGGTTTTT
>VWZV01011482.1:43668-67128 GCA_013397155.1 Irena cyanogastra
GTACAGCCCAGACAACTGTCTAAACTCGCAGGTATGGATGATTTCTCACACCCAGTGTTTCCCACTTACATGCTCACTCTGAATATAAGGTGTTGTTACTTTAAACAATAGGATGTTTATGGAAAATTCCCCATTTCCATCTACCATTAGCATGTGCTCCAGACATTTGCTGAAGAATTCTACAAGTTTCAGTAACTTCTAGGTACCTCTTAGATGACCTTGTCACCTGTGTGACTCCACAATGTCCAGCTTTTTGCAGACTGTGTGGAGAGTACTTCCAGGCCTCATATAAGATTTTTCATACCTATCCTATATCAGTAAAGAGCTAAGGGTAGTTCTCTGGTAAATTTTCCTCTTTTGCATCCAAAGTTTTTATCTGCAAATGGCCTACTTTTCTGAGACTGGTGCAAAACCTGAGAACCAAGATGTTAGACAGAATGTTGGAATGGGTCTTTGGATGCAGCCCAGTGTTTACAGAGTGCGACTACCTACACCACCAACTTTGACACCACTTGGCTCCTTGTCGCTCACTTAGGGCAGCTTACTCACTGTAATATTGGCAAATGTTTCAATTTTAGCACAGTATATGCTTCCTGAACATATTCAAAATATCATAATACCATGTAAGCCATATAAAAACCTATTTTACCTATTAAAATGCATTTTAGTATTTTTTCTTTCCAATTAGCATGTTTAAACGCTACGTATAAATATACTTCCCCCTTACCTGTTCCTGATTTCTTTCAGCAAGGAGATGTCTTTTTCATACCAGAACTCTCCCCCAACAGGCCGAGGCAGATTCACTATGTCAGCATGCGTGGCAACCAAAACAACACGCAGAGGACTTTTCAGCTTTCCACCAAATGCTAGAAGAGAAACAAGAGGACTCCTATGGAGATGGCTGATACTGACCCAGAAAAGCAGAAATACATTTTACATTTTTCATACCAGCCACGTTTGTAGTTATTTACCAATTCTAAGCACAGCCTTTAACAGTATAACTGCTGATGTTCTGACAACTATCTGCTTATAGGACTGTGTATATAATGACTAGACTATTTGAATAATATCAGATACATTTATATTGTGTTACTTTGTTGGTTTAACAAAAACAGTAATCAGTAGCACTAATGATATAGCTACTAACTACAAACTATGACAGTGTGAGGAAAAAAAATTAGAAATAGCAGCTTCTTGAAAAAGTTTTGCATAATCTTTGGCTAGTCCTTAATATTACAGGTGGAGAATAGAGGATTGTAAGAACACAAAACGTCTACAACATTCATATGTTGATATGAATGCTATTTCGCAGTACTTACACAAACAATGACCTCTCACTTAGGTGAGAGTTAAATAGGAAAGCCTGGCAGAAACCATGAAAAAGAATGAGAAAGAAAGATACAAATGGCATGAATGAGGTGACAGTATGGAACACAGAGTTTTCTATCTTTTCTCAAACTCATATTCCAGAAAAGAGAAGACATCATTAAACTATTTTTAAAAGAGACAGTATACCCGATCATGCTCTTTTAGCTTTAACAAAAGGTCACATTGGAGAAATATGCTTTTATCACTGCTCAGTTTTCATCAACTAAGAGCAACATGATCTTGATTAATTCATAAAAAGCCACATTTCCCCAAATCTCTGCATAGCACTTCCAGGCAAGTATTTTGTAATTATCTTTTTTTTTTTTTTTTAAATTGGCAGCTAAGACTTAGACAAAATAACTAGAAAGTAATTACAAGAGTTTTGACTTTTCTGCAGACATCAGTTACCAGATGTTACTTGAGAGATTTGTAACAATACAGAGATGCATGAGTACCCAGACTGAGCTGATCAGTATAAACACAGATTTAAGTGAAGTATCTAAGTAATGATGATAATCAGATAAGAAAGAAAAAAAAAATCAGCTGAGGAGTGGTGAAAAGCTTTCAGCAGTTGCAAATTAGCTGTATCTGTAGCTTTGTCACCTTTTTGCAAATTTGTGAGCTTTAACTTTCACAGGTAATTTATTGTTGGTTAGATCCAAACGCCGATATTATTAACATTGTAATTTGATCTAAAATCGAAAATAAAAAAATGCCTGAACTGAAAACCAAGTGTTGGGCTTGGCTCATTGTCTGGCTGAGATAATGCATACAGAAATGAGCAGAACACAGAAAGAGGGAGAAAATAACTTTTTGCCCAATGTTAAGCATTTAATACATTTTTCTGGTGAATGCCTAGCATTGTTACAAATGTCCTTTAGTGTTAAATTAGATACACTGGCTGGAATAATCATAGAACCAAGACATGGGTCAGAACTTGGTTAGTCAAAGAAGCTGTCACAGTCTGCAGACCAGTACTCAGCTAAAAATGCAAACAAGTTATAAGTTACTGTATATACACCTGGACTACCAGACCTTTTAAGAAAAATGTTATTTAAGTTAATTTAAGTTTGCCCAGGAAATCTCTTTCTATTCAGTAAGCCTGAATATAAAACAAACAAAATTATTAAAACCTGTGCAAAATAGGAGCATATGTGAAATTTACAAGAAATATTGATTTCAGTGCATCAGCACCAAAAAGTTATCATAGCTGAAGTCCAAATAGAACCCTAGTGAAACATATGAAAGTTGTATATACTGTGGGGTAATGCTATTCCATAATACTATTCTGCCTGTTGTCACTGACAAGACTAGTTTATACTGAAAATATTGTTTATTGGGGCTAGATATAAGAGGAATTTAAGCAATGTGTCTAAACTTGGTTTCGAATGGTTCCAGCACTCTGAAACGCTCTTGACAGCTTATCTGACATAAAACTTCATCTGCCATGTACAGATGTAAATTCCAGTGCCACAAGATATTGCACTGTACTCCGTGACATTTTTAATTGAACTAAGTGGTGTGTGCAACTCTTCTGGCTTCTTCCATAGATAAAATTCCCTTTTGCCAAGAAACCTAATGTAAAATTTGTTTGAATACATGGGGATGAAGACACCCAACACAGATGCTGTACAGAGGAGTACAAGAAGCTTTTTATCTCTAATACTTCGTTAACAAGCACAAGAATATACCTATTGGCTCCTCAACTGGGACCAATGATTTCAGGAAATTGAGCCAAAAGGTCACTTGGTTTAACTGGATTTCATAAGGCTCCTCAAGACTAAAAAGCACTATGTGAATTGCAGTGTGATCATTTGCAGCAAAATAATCATAACAGCAGAAGTACACAGGATTCCCAGAGAATTCCCAGATGCTGAAATCACCAACTCCTGAAAAACAGACAAACAGATGAAGAGATTACACTTCATCAGTAAGCATGAAACATCTTCTGGCCATGGAAATACAAACAAAACATTTAATCCGATTTAAACTTTCACAAACAAATTGTATGCATGTGAGAAAGCAAGACTGAAAAGGCAATCATGAACAAAGGGAACAAGTTTCAGTCCATTTTAGATGCTTAACAATTGGATGCTCAAAATCTGTACCTTTCTCACCTTCCTCCTCTAGGACATTTAGCTGGATTCCATATCTAAGTACCTGTGTTAAATGCATGCAGTCTTATGCAATTAAATTGAGCTTTGCCTTGAACAACAGTAGCAGATCTTGTAATTCTCTTGAAACCAAGAATAATGGCTCCCATCCTTTACCTGATCACCTCAAAAAAGCTTAATATTTTTAATTAATTATTCTTCTTAACATGCCACCACTGATTTTAAAAACCACTGAAGCACATTCTGAAAAGAAGCCACTTTGCTTTACAGATTTGTACTATTCATATTGTGTTGGTAAAATAGGGCTGAAGAATCACCATGTTAAAGGTTCCAAGAGCTCCATGCTTCTTTCTGCCATCTCCTTTAGCTTTGGGTGAGAAAAGTGTTAGTACATTGCACTTCCCAGATGCACCATCTGATTAGGTTGATGTCTGCTGCACTTGTACTACTTCTAATTAAATAAATGGTGATTAAGATGCACCTCAAACTTCTAGAAGGAGAGAAGTCAGAACACTCCAACCTGCTGTTATGAGTACAGCTACTCAGAGTTCACCCGTGTGTACACTTTGTTCTGTAAAGTACAGACTAGAGAAAGAAAAGAAAGTCCTTCTGACAGTCCATGGCACAACTCTGCTTCCCTGCAGAATTTGACTGGGCTTCAAATTATACTGAAGGAAGAAATTAGCCTGCACAAAGAACAAGCTTTAGCTACTTGGCAAACTCTTCAGCATCTAGGATAAATGTTTTATCACTGCATTTGTTATTGTGCACTCATAAGCAGGTTTCCATCTCCAAAGTAAACTCTTGATTAATACTAACTCAGCTTCAAAATTGCAGCTGCTAATGCACACAAAACATTTTCCTTATGAAGAAGAGATCTGACCACCTATATAAATGACAATTAGTATGGCTGGTGGAGTATAAGTACAATTTGTGTGGTCTCAGAGCCAAAAGCCATGTGTGTACTTACGACACCTTCTGTGATTGACCTCTCTTACTGCTAACTGGCTTCAACTGCAGAGCAGTTAGTTTCTTTGCAAAAAAAGAAATGAAATCAGAAGCTCCACTCACGATGACTGATGAACTCCAGGGCTCACCAAATATGCTCCAGCCCTGACATGCAGTGAGACCAGTACGTCCTTCGCATAGCTGGGAATATACTTAAATGGTGAGGGCTAGACGGGACCAGACTAAATCTGATAAAATCCTCAGATGACATACAGAAGAAGCCTTCACTTCATACTAGCAGCCACTTTGCTGACCCGCTCCTGTCATATCAAATCCCTCTTTCCTACTCTCCCACTTATTCACCTCAGAAATGTTTCTATGTAACTCTATAAAGATCTGACATGAGTGATTAAAATGTAACAACAGCTACAGAACTTCGGGCAGATTTACTTTCTCAAACTAATTAAATCCCACCAGTGTTGGATTGTCAAACACAGTTACTACTATGCCAAGTCAGACTTTCCCCCCCATTTTTATTTTAAAAAACAATTTAAATGGTATTGACTGTCCTACAGCATTGAGGCACCCCAGCCCAGGGCTCTTCTTACCATGCAACCAGGCATTCTGGATGTCAATGGCCTTGGTGGACTGGTCATCAGAAGAGAAGTGAGAGTGATGAGCAGGTGATACAAAAGTTTCTAATACACCTTTGGTCAGGCCTGGTTCAAACATCATACTACGGCTTCTCACGCTGACGTTTTCACAACCAGGATAAAGATTCGTAATACTGACTGAAACTGGGTCAGGGAAAGGAAAATGAGATTACAAACCATGTGAAAATCACAACAAGATCACTTCAAAACAAGTATGCAAGCCATAAAAGCAGATTAAAAAGCCCAAAGTGCTCTTCAAGAAAAGGAGATGTCTATGAAGCTGTAGGTGTACACAATGACATTCTTATCCTGAATGATTAAAAGGAAAATATTAGAGTGATCCTATAAAGCAGTTACGTCCATTAGCAGATATACCTCTGAGTGGAAAGCATAGAAGAAGACTGAAATTTATGTGTATGAAAGGTTTGAATAGTTAAAAGTTCTATGTTGTAAAATATACTGCCTTTTTTTTTTAGCTGAGGGCTACAATTTCATTGCATGGATTATTATTGGCATGGAAATGTCACATATTCATATTATTGATTCCTGTAAGTAATGATAAAAAATATCACTGTGTCTCTGGGATGGTGGGGGAGAAAAGCAGACCCTTAACCAAAATTATTTCACTAATAAGCAATTTTAAAATATCTTGTTTCTTCAGATACTCAGAGTGCCAATGAGAAACATCAGGGCTTTTTAACTGACTTGCACCATCTAGTGGACAAAGATTTATTTCCTCTACTACTCGGCAAATTCTGATATTTGGGTTTTACAACAGAAAGAGATTTCCTGTTAGCTGTCAAACTACACTTTCATGTTTGATCTCCTTGGGTAATATTTTAAATCTTTTGGCTCCTGTAATTAAATACTAAGTGAATTCGCACACATAATTTTTTCTTAACAGAACTTAAACACATAAACAAACAAATCATGTGACCAAGTATAGACCAAATTGTGATGATTTAAATATTTATCTGCTTGTGTCACTCAGCCCATAATATAACTTGCATGCTATATAATGATTTGCATCCCAAAAGAACACATACCGAAAGAAGCAAAACTCAAACTTCCAAATGCTAAAATAATGCCATAGTAGCTTTGTATATATAGAACTGCACTTCTTTCTAGCTTTATATCTAGGTAAGCTCCTTTGAAGGGCTTTAAATTCACCTTTATTTTTACACTGATTTGCCAGTGTGACTGGCAGTCTTTCTGATTTTATGATGGTGTGAGCACATAACACCTCTTCTTTGGTTCTGTTACCAGCCAACACAAAAAAAATCTAACTTCAATGAAAACTTCCCTGTACTGCCTCCAGGAACTGATATTCCTTGAGTGATTTATCACCCTTTGTATGACACAGTAAATTAAGATAAATAAATCAAGTACTTTTCATTGATTAATTTAATCAAGTTCTTTTTTCTGTTGTCACAGATGTGACAGATGTGAGGCCCTTGTATTAAGTAAACATCAAATGCAGTAACAATCTCTGTGATATGGGTCTTGCCTTGTTAAGCCACTTTGTTAATGTGCCCTATAGCTTCCTCAGGTGAATAGAGAGAAAATAGAGATGAAAACTACTAATAGCATTGTTCTAATATTACTTAAGAATGATGAACAAAATCCAAACCTGCAAGTATTAGCCAAAGATTTTTTTTTAAAAGGAAATCCTGGTCTCATCTAAAACTTACACAGTAAGACGACTTCTAAATATCAATTTAAACTTGAGCTCCTTGACATGCTTAGCTTGCTTGTGTTAGGCTCCCAGTTTTAGAAAAGGACCCAGACAAACAGTTCGCTGGTCTTTCCACTGTCCCCTTGTGGGTTCTTCAAAAACTGGGCACAGGCTTAAGTGTAGCTAGTTTCTCCACACCTTGTAACTCTTCCTACTTTGCACAGGCCAGCTGGTACTACATGAGCAATCTATTCCCTAATATTTACAAACGTTTGCTTCAGTTTAGAAAACTTCCATTTTCAGCTTGTTTGAAGATGATTTTAGACACCTCTAACTGGGCTAATTCAAACCTGTACCTTAGGGAAAAGTACTCCAAGGCATCAGAGGCAGTTCTCAAACCTGTTATTACTTAAAAATCACATAGAGATGCAGCAACTGTTCTTCAATTTTGCAAAAAGAGCCCTTAGCTACTCATGTATCCTTCACTTTCGCTGGTCCTCTTCCCCTTTAGGTACAAGCCTATGCACAGAGAAGTCAATCCCCTCTGTCTTTTTCTTTTCTTTCTGACATGATTAGACTGTCCTGTCTTTTGCAGCTTTTTCTTAGGAGCTTAGAGAATAAGAGGAAACTGTTTTCTCACATAAACATTAAGGTTCAAAACCATACCTGAAGGTTTGGGAGACAAAGGAGACGGGGGGAATCTGCTTGAGTTTGTGGAGGAGAGCCTAGGCCTACGTCTTCGGAAAAAGCTTCGTATCAGGCCACATTTGAGGGACTCCACGAGGGTGGTTTTCCCAGTGCCAGAGTATCCAAACAACTTCAGTTTGATCCGGGGCTGTGGATTCTGTGTGTGCCTCAGCTGCTGGATAAAAATCCCCCGGTGGGTATCCTAAAATTCAACACAAAGAAACCAGAATGTGTGGCAGGGAACTTCTGCCTCCCAACAAACCCAACATGGGGTTTAGATACACTTTCTTGCCAGACTGGTGTTCATCTGGTTCATCATGCAAGCCATCAGTTACTGGATAGGCAGACAGGAGAGCTTAATGCTCATTCACAAGAGCCACCTGAATGGAATCATTTTGACCTCCAATGGAGAAGGCAAAGGTGTCAAAACTAGGCTCTTTCAGTGCCCATTCTCATAACCCATCAGTCTCAGAAAGTTAACAAATAGACATATTCTTACAGAATATACATGCAGCACTGAAGAATTTTGCTGTGACAGCTATCACCTGAACCATCCAACAATCCAATGTGCATTTCTTCTCTTCCTTTCTTTGCATCAACTTTTTCAGTGCTTCTTATGTTTGGGCAAATTTCAAGGAAACAGGGACAAAGCAGGAAAGTGTGAGGGCAAATGAACTAGATTCATCTTCCCTTTCTTCATTCCTCCATTTGGAGCTGAGAGAGAGGCTCTGTTGTTCTGCATTTGCACCTAATTTACGTGCAGGATGAGTCCCCCTGAATTATAAGCATGCAGCAACTGAGCTGAGAAATTTGAGAGAAACAGTAGTGCATACAATTTTGTTCCTTCCTCTCCAGCAGGCATTTATTTAATAAGTTAGTCACAGTGCAAACACTGCACTGCTACAGCTAGTACTGAATGCTCCACAAGAGCCACTATGATAGTAGGTTCTTCAGGCATCTGTAGAGGCAAAATACTTCAGAAGCACCAAAAATAAGGTGAGGTATGCTCTGTACTAGATGATACTGACCATTTTAAGTAGTACTAGAATATTTTCAGTGGTTAGATATAATTTGTTAATTTCAATTGATCAGATTCTCTGTTACAAAGTATAATGCATTCTCCCCACAAATATAGACACAGGCCTTCAGTAATGTATATTCCACTATCAAGAAGAGAGCTACAGTTTACTTATATTTCTTTCAAAAGAGACAGCTTCTTCCTTTGTTCTAGGTCAATTTGTATTATTTTCATATTTACATCATGAAAATATCACAAATTTACCTGCCTGCATACAGACACAAATAAGAGTTTGGTGTGGGGATGTAACTATGCAAAATGGAGCCTATTATGACAAACTTTACAAAAGCTGTCATTGCAAAGGAAAGGAAGTCTGCACTTAGCACCTTCTCACATCTTCACACACATCACACATATGGTTTACAATCCTAGGAAGTATAGATTTGCTGGAAGGCCTAAAGGACATGATTCTACTTCTACCTTGGCAATACATGGTGTGCACCATCTTCGGCTAGCAATGGAAATGATAAGTTATTTCAGTTTCTTCAATCACAGATTCATCATTGTAATTATAACAGGATTATTTTAATTGGTCTGGCTCTTGCCTGTAATCTCCAGGCAAGTAGGCTCTGAACCTTCCCAGTGTGAGCAATGCTGCCTATCTGACTAATCAATGTGTTATCAGATGTGTCAGATATGCTGCCTTACAACAAGCCCAGGTCATCTTTTTCTTCTAGTTAACAAGACATTTGGATATACTGAAACTGCAGAATTAAAAAATGACATTGAGAACTTATGCAACTATTTCATATGGTATTGACATTTTCATAAGGGGCACTAACCCCTCATCCTTCATAAACTTAATCTAAGTGAAATAGTGGTGGTGAGGAAATAAGTCGTCTTGGGGGATGTGTTAATTCTCAATAGTTTATTTTCTACTAAATACCTGAGATGCTTTGCTAGGCACTGTCAGACACTGATAGATATAAATCAGTGGTGCATACTAGCTAAAGCCAGCTTCTTTAATATGTACATATTTGCTTTAATTGAGGGCAAAATTTCAAATTAAAAATTGAAAAGGAAAAAGGAAAAAATACACCATTGGAAGGGAATTTGCAAGGAACATTGCAAGGAATTTTGCAACAGCTTTTAGAATGGCTTTGATGAAAACCTCACTTAAAATGCATGCATTCCCAACCTTTTTAAGCCTTGCAAGCAGACTGGCTACATGTTCATGCTGCTCTGATCTGGCGAGATCTTCTGCTGTTTTCCCATCCTGTTAAAACACAAATTATTAGCAGCAGTTCCTTCATTTTTCTTTTACAGATGGGCATCTGGATGCCACCGTAACAAGATACTCTGAATTCAGAGTCTGAGAGCAAAGTCAACACTCCTCCCCCTGAATTCCATCTCTCTTCTCGCCAATTAGAGGATGATAGTGATTTCTAGATATTGCCCACTGAATAGATTTAAAAGGTCACAAAGAAGGGACATATCAGCATACTGACTCAGATAAATAGCAGGTGAATGTTTGTTTACCAATGGATAAAGACTGACAGTGGCATATCAGCCACTGGAGGATTCCAGAAAGCAAGGGATGTAAGGGATGCAGTTTAAATTGCATCAGCAAGCTTAAAAGGAGAAGCAAAGCTGCCTTCAGGATTCTGGTCACACCATTTAGTTACCAATGTTTCACAGATCAGCAGTTTAATATTAAAAAGACTAAAAGAAAAACTGCCCACTACTTTGACTCTTACAGCTATCTTATGCTATTGTATTGTTTTAAATTTTGGTAAGAGGTAATTTAGGAGCACTCTGTTTATTTCACGATCTCAGATAAGAAAATTAGAAAATATATCAACAAGAAAAATAGCAAGTTATTTTCCTACCCAAGGAAAAGTTCAGAGTATCTACACACTGATACAGCAACAGACAAACAAAACTTACATACAAAAAGGGCTTGGTTACAGGATCCATGAAAGCATATTTTACACCTACTGGTAAATTTCATTACAACTGCTGACTGGCTCCCTGTATTGCAAATCAGACAGCCTGCAAGAGCTGATCCTGAGTTCAAATTTGCAAGCATCTGCATCCAAAACTTTTAATCACTCTGACAATTTTATAGTTGGTTTAGAAACCTCCATGAGGAGAATCCAACAACACGGTGCCAGTTAAAGTGTGAGCACCACAGATGTTTTGGGGCAATTTTCAACTATTTGAAATTATTCATATATCCAGGAGGGGAAGGTTTTCTAAGGTCACTTAACACCATCCATGCGATCAAATTAAAATTAGACTAGTTCCAAAATGAGCTTTAAACCAGTAAGAAGGCAAGGAATTAATAATACAGCCCAGTTACTTAATGGTGTTGGAAAATTTAGCTCCTCAGAAGTGGCATACTGAGAGAAGAAAAAGACCATTAATTCTAGTGCACTAGCTCAGAAAGAGCTGTTAACAAACTTTCCAGAAAAGTTTAACAGCCTTCTAGCAAACCAATGCAAAACTGAAATATTAAAATCACAACATGCAACTTCCTCTGGTCCTCTCCTTCTTTTTCCTTCTCTCTGCCACCACACTGCTGGAATAATGGATGGTTACATATATTCAGTGTACTGCTCCTGCTAGATTTAGTACCAGCACTATTTATTTTGTTATGTCCTTCAAACTGACCTAAACTGAAGAGACAGAATGTACTTTTATCTTGGAAGGACAGTGTCCACACAGGCAATTATACTAACACAGCTGTCATGACATAAATGAAGTGCAACAGCTCAAGAATTCACCCATCACCCTTTTATTTTATCTCATTGCTACAGTATGCAGTAATGCAAATACATAGAGACAGTGGAATGAAGCAAACAAACAAAAAAGACAAAAACAGGTGACAAAGGAAATCTGTAGAGCACCCTACCAAGTCCACTGCATGCATATTTCATTATTATTATTAACAGATATATACAATCCAATAGTTATCAAAAATTAACTGTTACGTCCTAAACTTGTTTAAGCCACAATTGCAAGTTTATTGGAATTCTCCTCCTACATAATATCTGTGTTTAAAAGAAAAAACTGCTGTGGTAAATCTAGAGGAAAAAAACACAAAAAATAGTATTTTCTACCAAATTGGTAAAGCAAATGATGCAGAAGTTTTCTTCTTTTCCCCCTCCACTTCAGCCATCTCAGGAATAATTTGTTAGGAAAACAACTTGGAAAAATGTGGACTGAACTAAAATCTAATGACAACATGTCTTCCTCATACAGAGTAGTAATTCTAAGCAGAATACACTGGTTACAGTGAATAGCAATGTAAAATGATCTGCTGCACCTGAGTACAAAACATAGTTACTTTGTTCAAAACACATGTAATGGTGTCCATGATGTCTATAATTTGTCATGTGTATGACAAAAGACACTTCATTCCTGCTGTGGGTATGTCATTAGGAGGCTGTTTCTCACCTCACTGAGAATGAAAAATGCCTTCAGCGTTACTAACTGGAAGCAGCAGTGCTGGCTGATCTGACATGAATGATTTAGTTTACAAGGATATTCTCGTGCTAGTTCACTCATCCATGCAACAACACGTCTCCCACCATAAAAATAGAACTTTTTAACCCCCTCAAAGCAAGAAAAGTGTTTAAGATACAACGCATTTGTATGTTTCTCAAATGTGATGTGAAATGACATACATCTTAATGACATGACTCAAAACTTAAAGAAAACACAATAATACAAGTAATTCTTAGATGAAGAAATTATTAGGTGTAGATGAAGTGGTAGCTGTACTGTACCATAATCAGTTCCAAATCCAGTTGCAAGAGAGATATAACAAATACCACTCATGTTGTATAATTTTAAAAATTCAAAATGTAGTATCCTTTTACTACACCTATCTCTGAGTTCCTTTTCTACTATCATGCATAAAAGAAGAACAGCATCTCTCAATACTTACAGAGGTTAATGCTTCTACATTGGCACCGGTCAGGCAAAGGAACCGGACAACATCAAGAATGCCATTGTTTGCTGCCAGGTGTAAAGGTGTTCTTCCATACTGACATGAGGAAAGAAGTGTTACTACATTAGCCAAAGAACTTCAAATTTTATGAGTAATAATCAGGCATATTATGCAATTATACATACTGATACACAGGACAGGTTTTGCAAAAACTGCAAGAAAAGTATTTTTGATTGCAGCTTAAGTACAACTGCCAAAAGTGCAATTAAAAACAAAGGCTGGATGACTATTTAAAAAATGGGGAAACAATTTTCTAGCTAGATCCCTCACAACTGTGGAGGAACCCTTTAAAGGTTTTTTTGGCTATATTTGATAATGTCCAGAAAATTTAATTGCCTTTTTACTTAATTAAAGATGAACCACTTAAACAACCCTAATTCTTTAATCTTTAGAACTCTGGTTTCTACTTCAATCCAAGTACTACTGAATATTAAATATCTCCCCCTTTCACCCAAAGAAATAAAATGAATGAATAAAAGAAGTCAGCATGAAATAATACATTTTTTCACTGAAGAGGGAAACTGCTGTATTCCAGTTTTTGGGGTTTTTTTCCATGAATCTCTTTACTGACAACAGGTCTTCATGACACCCACTTCTGGTTTGCATGTTTACAAGATGGTTTACAAAAACTACCACTCTGCTGGTAGCCTACTACATATTTTTATGCTTTCAATACTGTTCTCTTCCTGTCTACAATCAGAAACAAATTCATAAAATTTATTGAAGGAAGCATTTGAGAGCAAAGCCAGCTTTCTGACAACTGGAATCTGAAAAGATGCTCAGGTTCCTCCAGATCCTACACCTCAACTCAAGTAGCATCCTGCTTGTATTAAAAAGAGTGTGTCCAGCAAGACCAGGCAGTGATTGTCCCCCTGTACTTGGCACTACCCAGGCCACACCTCAAATCCTGTGTTCAGTTTTTGGCTCCTCAAGACAAGAAGGACATTGAAGTGCTGGGGCATGGCTGGAAAAAGAGAATGGAGCTGGGGAAGGGTCTGGAGCACAAGTCCTGTGAGGAGCTGCTGAGGGAGCTGGGGTGTTTACCTGGGGAAAAGGAGGCTCAGGGGAGGCCTTGTCACTCCCTACAACTGCCTGAAAGGAGGGTGTAGTGAGGTGGGTGCTGGTTTCTTGTGGCATGAAACAAGTGACAGGACTACAGGAAACGGCCTCAAGTTGTGCCAGAGGAGATTTAGATCGGCTATCAGGAAAAATTTCTTCAGTAAAAAGGTTGTCAAGCACTGGAATGGGCTGCTTGGGGAAGTGGTGGAGTCACCATTCCTGGAGGTATTTAATTCATATAGACAGGGGAACTTAGGGACATGGTTAAGTGGTTGGCTTAGCAGTGCTGGGTTAATGGTTATACTCTGATATTACAGTTATTTTTCAACCTAAATGCTTCTGTGATTCTATCATTCTAAATGCATATGATGTTCTGCTGCATCAAATCTCTGAAAGAAACAAGTCGTGCCTTCAATCAGTATTAAATACATGTGGGACAAAGGCAAATGTTTGGACTGAGGACAGAAGTTCATTTTGTTAATGCCCTGTTAATACCGGGTTTGCTCCTGAAGAGAAGTAGAAATTAAGATTCTCTATTTAATAACACTGAAACTCACCATTTCAAATAAAAGACCCTTTAAAAATCTGTCCAGAATACATTACTCCTAAAAGAATAATAGCAAAAGAATAACTATAACCATAGCTTCTGTAGCCATGATCCCACAGCCACTGAACATTTGAAGGCTAATTATTTTTTCCACAGCACGCCAGTGGTGATCCCAGATCAGTGTTCTCCATTAGCACACAGGACAACAGCCTTGTGGTCCATTAACTCAGCTTCTCTAAAATGTTCTCTTATCTGTGGATCTGGATTTAACTGCCTAGTCAATCAGATTTAAGCTGAGAAGTGGGACTGGGGAGCTCATTTCTTTAACTTTTTTCATTAGACAACTGATGATTTTAATTCTTGAAATCAAAAGTGTTTGCACAGACAATCCTCAAAAAACCTGATAATTTGCTTTGGCTATTATCTGGCCAATATAATGTAAGTGCTTTGGTAACAAATAGAAGTATTAACTAGCAAAGTATTATTGCTAGAATATGTACTTTTTCAGGAAAAAACATGAAGAAGCTAAAATACCTGAATACAACATAAAGATTCCTATAAGTAACTTTTAAACTTCGTAGCATATATAAAATTTAAATATGGCAGAGAAGGACATTCAGAGCTAAATATCAAGCCCTAAGCACCACAGCCTGTCAGCAGAATTCAGTGGCTGACCTTGACCTATTCAAACCGTTTAAAGGAAGTTTCCTGAAACAGCTCACTTTTCCCTTAAAGATCTCCAGCATAAAAGACATAATATCAACCTGTAAAGTGTTATGTTTAGTTACCCCATACACTGCAGCATGAGCACAACAGAAGCTACAAAAAAGGCACTAGTGTCTCGAAATCAAGGGGCAGGTAATGAAATATACTTTTTGGAAAGTGCTTACAACAACTACAGATTGTGTGCATTTTTAGCTGGCATTCATCTACCAATAATCATTGCAATCACCATTTTTAGAGTTACAACATTGTAGCAGAAAACCTACGAGTCTTCAATTCTGTGTATAAATTAATGTTAAATATGAAATCAAAGCCAGCTGCAATGCATTTCATCTGTTCTTTTGCACCTAAATGTAATCTGCATAACACAAAGCTAAATAGCTGGGGAAGAAGGTTGGCAAAACATACAGTGATAATTCACCAGGGTTTTTTCTTTATGGATGTTTAATGATCTATTCAACTGAAATGAACTTCGGTAAATTTGTGAGGTAAGTCATTAACATTTTGCATCTGGCCATTTTCAGAGACAGAAAAATCAAGGGAAAGACTTTTACATATAGGAGAATTTGAAAAGGTCACCTAATCCAGCAGGTGAGCTAACAAACAGCGTAGTTCAGCATCCATATTTCATTTACCTTATTAGTGACATCCAAACTACAGCTTGCTTCACACAGTGCCATCACAATAGGCACATTCCCATCTTTGCAGGCCACATGTAGGGGAGTGTTGCCATGTCTGTCTTGGAAATCTACAAAACATCCTTGACTGATGAGAGTTTTAACTACTTCTATTTGACATCTTCTTACAGCAAGATGCAGGGCTATATGACCATCCTGAGAGAAAGAGACAACTTGTAAGTGAGATCAAATAAAGCTAAAAATCAAAACATTTAGTAAAGTCACAATCATCTCAACACGGTGCATCTCCTTGCCTCAAGAATCAACTTAATTTGAAGGTGGAGGCAAGGTGATGCACCACATCTGTCCGAAGAAATAAGCCATGAGATGAAAGCAAATTTCTGTTAAGCCACTGGTCTTTGCAGTGGAACGGATGAAACACGAATGCACATTCTTTTCTAACAGCTTTCCTTGGAGGGAGGAGAGTGATCAACAGCAACAACCAGCTGAATTTTGTAAACTCTAGTGTTTACTAGACAGAAGTTAGTGATGCAAAAGTCATGCAATCTGCTTTCTGACCAGTAAGTTTAAAGACGGAGCTTTCTCTCTGTGGAACAACTTAAAGAGACAATGTAACCAGAAAAAAACAACTTAATTATTTTAGAAGGAAACTTTTTTCTGAATTTACTTTATTAAGTTTTTAGTTAGTTTACTAATAAAGGGAGCTAAAAGGCCAGCCATACCAGAAACACAAGCAATGAAATTCCAAATTTATTTCTTGGGATTACTTAATGAGAAACAAAAATTGATTCTGAAACAAATAGAGTAATATTTTAAAATTTTTCTTACTGGAAATTGGAAATTACTCATAGTAATCAAAGGCCAAGAGCACATCCATCTTTTTCTCTGAAGTTAACAGTTTATTGCCTTAGAGAACCTAACGTTCCTGCAATTTTTCAAAGAGCATTACTCGTGAGGTGATAAATGATAAGGAGATGATAGATCAGCAAAAACTCAATAATGGAATAATAATCATCAATGGACAACCTTAAAGAGTATTTCAGCCATCAACTGAAATGAACTGCTACGAAAATTCACGTTGTGGAAACAATGCTGGCTTGCAGCACTCAAATGAAGCAATTGAGAGACACATCCCTGTGATCTCTGGACATAACAAACCTTGTCTGTTGCATGAAGATCAGCCCTGTGTTCTGCCAAGCATTCCACAATATCATGGTAACCCCGAGCAGATGCTGTCAGGAGTGGGGTCTCCCCTTCTTTGTTTTTAATGTTCACATTGCAGCCTGCTTCGCAGAGTGCTTTGGCAACAGAGTAGTAGCCATGCCAAGCAGCGCAGTGCAGTGGGGTCTCTTCTTCCTATCAACATCGAAAATCAAAAAACAGTGCTGAACCAAACTTCAGGAAGAACAACTCCCCAACTTAAAAATACAAAAAGATGGTATGAAAGAAACCCCCAAACCCACAGTCTACTAAGTAAGTCTGATAAAAAGGCGTTGTAATTTCTAATTCTGACATTTTAAAACCAAGAATAACTTCAGACGACATACAAGTGATTAGTACCTTGTATGTCAGCAATCCTGCTTTAAATCTATCCTTGCTCCTGAGGCTAACTCTCTTGGTTCCCACACTTGAAAACAGACTCTTGTTCACAAACAACTTCTACATCCTAGAAGATGTGCTGCGACTAATCCAGTGTCTAAAAGAGATTGATCACTACGGAGATGCAAATCCCACTAGACCTGCAGTTTGAGGCAGGTCACTGCCTACCACGTTGAGAAAGCACATCCCAATGTTCTAAGAGTGAAGATACTTAAAAACCCGAGTCCTTTAAAGACACATCACAGCATGCCTTTGGAACTGTCTGCAATTGGAGTTAAATTTTGACTGAAGTACTAATTTGCTTTTTGAAAATATTCAACTTCAATTCATTGTACATCAGACCAGTTACGTGGAATACCATTAAAAACCTCAAATGTTTCACAAAAACATACTGAATGTAGCCCACTGAAAAAGCAGGGAGAATTAAAACCCACTAAAAGAAGTAGCTCTATCAAATTCTAAGAAATAGGATATCTTTTCTGTAGCTGGCAAATATCAAAGAGGAGACAATTGAGGCTGATAATAGCAGAGTACTTGGACTGTAGTCAAGGTTTCCATAAAAATCTGAGTTTGAAGAAACAGGCAAAGAGTATGTCCTGTCCTCCCTCAGCCTACAGCTCCTTAAACAATGAAAAGGAAGTCCTAGAGGATGCAGCATTGGGAAGGCTTGTCTCACACACACAGAGTCCGATCTGGGTCAAATGGATTTTCTTCTTCTATTAAGCCTTTTCTTCCTTGTTTTTTGCAAGAGTTCAGACCTCTAAAGAAACTGTCCTGCGCCCTCCTCTCATTTTCAAAAATGAGTCCTTGACTGCAGAAAAATCCTATGACTGCTAAGACCAAGCAGAATTCAAGGCAAAAACGAATAAAAATCTTTAGCTGAACTCAAAGAGTACACACCACCACCCACACATTCATGGAGTTGTTTCTCCATCTTTAATCTTCCATTTTTGAGAAAACCTGTGTTTTATAGCACTGGTTGGTTCTCTCAATTTTTCACATAATCTTTATCTATTTATTATTAGATAATTACGAATAGATAAAGCCAAAAGATAGGAAGAGAAAAAATGGAAACATGAGCATGGAGTTGCACAGGAGGGACACTGGGAAGATAGTATACTTGAAAAGGACTTTGCAGAATTTTTGAAGTTTGATCATGTTAATGCACAGAAAAGATGATATTCCCCAGCTCTAAACATATTAACACACAGTCCTTGCTGATTACAGGGAATTTGAGAAGTGTGTACTAAAACTTGTAGAGTAAGCTAAGAAGAATGCTTTTGGATTCACAAGCATTTGTAATTACAAAACATGCAGCAATTGCTCCTAACTACAACCCTAGTCATATCTAATACCACAAGCTGAATACTGGCCAACTCTTAAGTTTCCTCCTTAAATAACTGCTTGTTGTGACACTGCTGTCTAGCATTCACTGGATTTGAAATGGTCTCAGTAATTTAGAATATTAAGTGAAAAAAGAAAGGAATATTATTTTAGTCTACAAAATGATAATGTAAATGATGAGTAAAATTCAGATGACACCTTTTCACCATATAATTATGGTACCAAAAAATAGTCATGAATCAAACTTCAAAACCAAGAAATGAATTTTTCACACCATGTATTTATTAAGAGATATCGAAACCTCCATAACTCTGGTTTGCAAACATGCCAGAGGCTAAAAGCAAGACTTGAAGTTTTGACCACTTGCATAAAGCCTTATTTGTTGAAAAAGATGCAGACAGTGTTCACGACTCACCTTGTCTTGAAAGTTTGGATTGGATCCAATGCTACAAAGAAACTGAACCACATCCACATGCCCATACCGAGCTGCCACGTGCAGAGCGGTCTCCCCGGACTGCAATTACAGAAGAACATGCCAGTGTAATTTCTTCTGTCACATCACGATATCCACTGCCTGTACACTGTGTACAGCCTGAATCCTGCACGGGATACTCCTCCCTCTCCGTTGCCCAGCCACACAGCTCCACCAGCAGAGCTTACAAACTGGTTGTACGTGACAGACACACCACCACCTGGCAGGTAGGTTATTTCGTCAAAGGCTTCTTTATCCAGAACTTATTTTTCTACCTTATTTGTTCCAGATCACAGCCACAATGGGATTTCTAAGCAATTTGAGGAGGAAGCTGTGTGTACAATTGTGCTGAAACAGACGTCCCATTTCTATTCATAATATTTCCATATGCTCCCCTCTGCCCTGTTTATTCAAATATAAGGAGCTGGCCTAACATGTTTGTATACCCTGGCACTTTTTGCTCAGTATGTCTAACTAATTGCAACACTTTCTTTTTTGAACTTACATAAAACAGAAATGGTATTTTTATTAAGAGAGTAATCTCTTTCCTAGTAGCCTTATCAGGAGTCAAACAACAATTTTCCTAATGTACCTTGCCTTGCATTAGTTCCCTCAACATAGCAAACTGTATTTCACAAGTATAACTTCTTCTGCACCAGAGCTTTGGCTAGTATAAAATCATTGCTATGGTACAAATTTTAGCAGCAACTAGTTTCTAGGGACTATGTTGTTCAAATAACACTGCCAAAGACAAGGAAAGTACTCATCAGCTATAAATTGTTAGGCTTCCTTATACTCAACTTAATAACAGTCAAATTTACTTGTCAGACAAAAGCGATTTTCAATCAAGAGGAATGAAAAACCGAATCACGATTTCACCCGGAGCTCCAATGAGAAATCAAGTCTTCAAGTGAAAATTAACTTAGGTTTGTACTTCCCCACCTACCCACCATGTAGTCACCACATTTAACATGCACACTTGGCTAACATTTGTCAGAAAAATAATCAGTACATCCAGCTACTTTAAAGCTCTGTTATCACAGCCCTATATATCAACTTAGAAAACCGCACTAAAAGAGACAGTTAAATTCTTGGAATTATGGGACAGTTGAAAACCATTAAAATTGAAAGACCTCTCTCTTTGCTAAGATAAAGTTATAGGAAAAGGCCCTCTGTGTGAAAAAGGAGTTATTTTCTTACCTTATCCTTAATATCCAAAGGACATTTATTATCATTGAGAAATTTCAGCGTTTCTACATGTCCATGTCGAGAAGCCCAATAGATTGCATTAGATCCAGCCTATCAAAAAAATTATTTCAGATGTTATTGATCAAGTTAAAATCCTAATTCTAGATTTTTCAGCTGAGGTACATGTGCACTTAGGTGTACACAGACACACTGAAAAGCTATTCAAGCTTATATGAACACATTCACTTTCAAAAAAATTTCAAATTGATTCAACAACCCTACATACCAACAGTGACAACAAAAACCTCTCTATGCAAGGATGATTAACAGGATTACTAACTGTTTGCAAGGATAATCCTCTTCTCTCTTGTTAGGGAGTTCTTTGGAAAGAGCAGTCATGAGATAAAAACCTTTCTTCTGCTGGCTTTACCATCTATTAGATGGAGAAGCAGACAGTTCTTAAAGCTTTAAATGAATTGTTACAGCACATTTGGAAAAAAGGCTTATTGCAAAGCATATCCTCCATCAAATATGAATTTTAGTTGCAATATTCCCCATGGCTAAAATATTCATTTATCATTCTACATTAAATAAAGTTCACCATTGTGTTTTTGGGCAATCACTAATTTGAACTAACTGAGGTGGTTTTGTAAGGATGAACTACATTATAAGATTAATATAATTCAAATTATTTCCGCTAATAAAGTGATGAAAAACAGAGATCAGATCAGATATGTATTAGTAACAAATGATATTGCTAAAAACTTGGTCTTATGTTTTTGCCGTGGAAGACAGAAAACAGGATCTACAGCTCAGAGTTTTTAATTTCCAATACCACTTGGTCTGAACTGCTTGTCTCCTGCTAACTGTACTAAAAAACTTACAAAGACCAGTTGAAAACTGATAGAACCCCAACCTTATCTTGAACATCAATACGAGATCCACGCTTTAAAAGTAACTGAAGCATCTGAATGTTTCCACAGCCAGCAGCAATCAGTAGTGGAGGTGTTCCATGCTAACAATGAAATACAAGGAAGAATGATATAGTTAATTATTGAAGGATTAAGGAAATAGTGGACTAGAAGTCAGGCATTGAGTAGCATTTCATTTTGCTTTCAAATTAAGTCTTCAGGAAATACTATATGAAAATTATTTATCCCTTTGTTCAAAAAAATTTATTGCACAGCAATTCTCCATATTTTTGAGATTAATTCATGATCTATCACACAGTAAGTTTATCCTTTTAAAATAAGGAATATCAATGTTACGTTCTTATTATTAGCCTTGTTTGGCAAGAACATTCCCCTTTGCAATTTCTTTGCAGCTACCACACCACCTCAGACACAAGCCATCAGCAACATCTAGGAAAGTGAAGTGGGACCATCCATTAAAACAAAAAATACAGTGGTTTCTTAAATGGTTCAAGATCTATCACAGTAAAATAACATGCATTTTATTTTGATACTGTTCTTCATGAATATTTCTGAAAGTACTTTGTAATGAAGGTCACTATAACCACGCAAAAACTTGTGACCTTGTCTTGAACCATTTAAGAAATCACTGTATTTTTCATTTTAATGGGCAGTCACATTTCACTTTCCTAGATGTTGCTGATGCATTGAAATACTGTAGTGGACAAGCGACTTCATTACTGAAAATGAGCACTGCCATCTAACATGTTCACATAACCTGCTTCTGCAGTTTGCAACTTCTGTTTCTAACAATGTTTTGCAAAGTCAGTCTTAGAAGTCTGTTTATTCTTATGTATTCTGCCATCTTCATTGGCCACAAGAAACAGCAACTGCAACCAAGAATTAAGGCAGATATTTGATACACCACAGTTCCTGACCATAGATTTGAGTTATACTTTTGAAATGCCTAGGCAAAAAAATTTGGGCTCATTTGGGCTCCATTTTAATGTATCTCGAGAAGACTGAACACAAAGCACATTAAAATTTCTCTTAGAAAAAAGGCAGAATTTTTTCCCATTCCCTTGCTTTTTCATTTCAGGTGTTACATTTCTATTTTACAACCACACTGCTCTGTTCAACAAGGTGGTAGATAGTCCCCCCCACACCTCACATCTCAAAGCAGACCCACACTACCTTGTTGGGTTGATTGACATCGTAATTTGTCAGAGATCCCAGAAGGTGCTGTAATCCAGGAACATTGTCATCATTGATGGCATGAATAATAGCTTTCATCACAAAAGAATCTTCCTCATCCTTGCAATTAAATGTGAAAGAAGAAAAATAGTTAGCTTTAAGAAAAAATCTGTATCTAAACAGCTGCCAAGACATCAAAAAAAATTAAAATCTAAATTTTTTGAAATATTTTTTGTAAGGGAGTGCTACAGCTGCAAACTGTAATCTTTCATGAAGCATATGGCTAGCATGTATGCATGTTATTTGAAAACCCACACCAAACCCCCCAACATGTTTTCTAGTAAAATATGCTTCCCTCTTCTTCACACACAAACCTGTTACTCACTGAGATTGCACACAGGTTTCTTTCATTAGATGTATTTTTATTCTTCATGGGAAAAGTAGATTATAGATTTCAATAGAAGCAATACTTGCACAAAATGCAATTATTCCATGCATACATGTGATGATTAAAAAACCCAAAAGGCACATGAATACCAACAGAAGTATCAGATTTCCTTGTGTCATCCACAGGAGAGGTGCTTTGGTCCAAGCTTTCAGCTATTCAAATGGATCAGTTAAAAATCTAGAACCTAAGTACTAAGCCTAGATACCTCTGCAGGTGTAACTTTATTTTTCTCCTCTGGACTAGAATTTCAAAGAGCTGAAATTCACAGAGCCCATTATTTGGATTGCTCTTACCTCCTCTCTCCTGAGGTTTCAGATTTTTTAGGACACTAACATTGGACTATAATCCTTTCTGCTGGAACACAGGTGTGAAATGCTGATCCAGTGTTAAAAGGCATACAGATAGCTGGAGTAGGGGGGTGGTGGGTAGGGAAAGGAGAGCAAGAGGAGAACAAAGAGCACAGAAGCCGAAAGATAAGAAGAGAAAAAGTGGAAACATGAGCATGGAGTTGCACAGGAGGGACATCGGGAAGATAGCATGCTTGAAAAGGACTTTGCAGAATTTTTGAAGTTTGATCATGTTAATGCACAGAAAAGATGATATTCCCCAGCTCTAAACATAATAACACACAGTCCTTGCTGATTACAGGGTATTTTGTTGTATTAAAACTTGTAGAGTAAGCTAAGAATGCTTTTGGATTCACAAGCATTTGTAATTACAAAATATACAGCAATTGCTCCTAACTACAACTCCAGTCATATCTAATACCACAAACTGAATACTGGCCAACTCTTAAGTTTCCTCCTTAAATAACTGCTTGTTGTGACACTGCTGTCTAGCATTCATTGGATTTAAAACA
>VWZV01011482.1:75162-119624 GCA_013397155.1 Irena cyanogastra
GAAAAAAAAAAAAAGAAAATTACTTAATTCAATATCCAAAACAGTTAGTAACTCCCTCCCTCCCCCTGAAAATAATACAGTAAAAAGAAACTTTCAAAGTTTAGAAAACCCCAAAAAAAGGATTAACAGTATTTAAATTTAAGTGAAGTAAAGGCCTTCTACTCTCTGTATGCACATTTAAAAGAATATAATTAAATAAGAAGTAAAAAGACTCAAAACATACTAACACAATGGGACATGACATTATCTAGAAAATAAAACAAGAATTGGCTCATATCAGTAAAACATCAGATTTCTACACCCTCATTGAAAAATAAAAAATTTAAATCTTATTTCAAATATTTATTGGCAGCTGTCCTACTATTTAGTTTCTAAACTCCCCAGAGCATCCAACTTTTGAAAATAGATTCTGCTTTTGAAATACTGTATTACATGCAGCACCTATATTGTATTTGTACTTTAACAGGAGCAGTGTTCTAGTCCCACAGTAGAAAGAAAGGAGGCAAGACAGAGTACATAAGCATGTCTGGATTTTTGCATTTGAGAGAGAGAGTGGAATAAAAGAAGGTGACCCTCTTCTCAGCTTAGTCAAACATCTCTTAACCCAGTCAGCAGCATAAAGAGATATTGAAATGATAGAACTACAGCTATTCCCAAATAACAAACACATTTCAGCTGAAGAACATATGACTGCCCACTGTGTCAAACTACTTTTCCCATCTGTGAAAGCAGGGGTATTACTTAGAAAAGTCTTAGAGATTGCAAAAATGGTCATAATACCCCCTGTGGATTCCATTGTAATGATACTAAAACAAATTCAGAAACTGCACCCTAATTTTAATTATTTTCTGCAGAATAAGAAAATAATCTGTTCATGATTTAAAGCTCTGATTATGAAACATAAGGTGGTGATTAACATATAACAATAGGTAAATAGTTTGGGCAAATTTCTTGAAATACATTTGACTTCTTTATCATGTCTACTTTTTAAGGCACTTAATCTGCATTATTGTAATGCAAATTCCATGAAAAGTGTATTTTAATGAGTTCTTGGAGCTTTCATTGAGCTGCCTAGACAATAATGAGAGTATTGTTTTGGGTATTACTTGTGTCGTAGTATTTTCTGCATGAAAGCAATTCTTGAAACAAAGTGCCATTAAAATATAAGAATTATAGACTGTAAGGATGAGAGGTCATTTAAATTATTTTTTGTTGTTGTAAAGACATTCAAATGGAATTCCTAATGATTGAATCCAGCTTGTTATTTTACAGAGACTGGTCAGAAGTGTCTTCCAAATGGACACACATGAATATTCTCTCATTGTTTGTTTCTGACTAAAAAAAAAAACAAAGAAAATATTTTCAGACTAACATCTGTATCTCTGCAGCACTGCACTGAATGGTGGCATTCATTTCCAATTATTGGGCTAAAGGCCTTAACATCATGTGAAGCTTGCTTCCACATCTTTACAAGTGGATGCTGGCTGCAGCTGTTGAGTGGCTGTAAACTGCAGCACAGCCTTGCCACATGGAGCAGGCAGACTTGCTGTGGCTACTGCCCCAGGCATGGGCAGCTGTGCCAGCAGCCACACTAAAACCCATCAAATGTAGGCACTCAGCATGGCTTGGCACTGGGCTAGCTATCACGGTGTGGGGAACCAGAGAAGATGCATCCTCAGCTGAGGAAGAGCTTATAAGACTGCACCAAAAGACTGCATCTGGTCCCACTTTTCAAGCAGCTGTAAGCCCTGCAAAACAGCAAAGGCTCCTGCTGGTGCTTAAACCATCCATCAGCCATCACAAATACAAGAGAAGTACTCGGGTAGGCATTTGCAGCAAGGAACTTTCCAAGCACTCTGCTGTCCACCCTGCAGTCTCAAACAGACTGTGGCACCTGTGGCAGTGTCACACTGGCGTTGTTATGCTTCATGGCTGGCAAAGCTTGCTCTTACTCCTCTTGGCGTTTTAAAGACATGCAGTCTGTGACACTTAATAGTCAGCTATGATTATCACTGATTATACACTTTCCTTGTAGACGCCCCAAAAAAGATTTAATTCCTAAAGTTTGCAACTTTTTGAAATATCTGCATTTGTGTAAAATGGAAAGAGCCTCTTCAGTTTCTTCATATCTGCAATTATTCTGATTCTGTACTGCTGAGTACCATTCTTCTGTCTTCACCACAGATTAATTGTAGTGACATTTCGTTAATGACACACCATAAACCTTATAATTGTGTGCAATAAAATGTTATGTGTATTTCACAGGTAATATACCTAGTGCTTGAAAATCTCAAAACTGCAGGTCAGAGAAGGTAAAAGGCTTGAAATGTTTTTTTTTTATTTTTTAAAACTGAAATTTCATTAGCAAAAGCGGTAGATTTTTCCAATCTGTTGTGTGCTTCTTTGGTGCTTAAGTACTGCTACCCTAAGTGACTTGGCAGCCCTTGCTGAACGAGTAGGCGAGTGAGGAGGGACGAGCTGTAATGCACTCAAAGTGTTGTTCCAGAAGCAGCTGTACCTCTGGTCTGTGGGACTTTGCTGTGCCCCCTCATGTTACACATCTCACTCTTAATGTCTAGGAGGAGATCCTGCGTGGGCTCACCTCAGAGAGGGGGCCATTGTGAATTCTCCTGCTGGCAACTCCTCAGCTGTGGGGGCGAGCTACGGAGGCTGTGCTCTCCCCTGGGGTGCTGCCTTGGCTGGCAAGCACAGTGCCCATCTAGCTGCTCCTGCTGCTTACTTATGGCAGAGATATAAAGCACGAGAGAAAAGGGTTTTTATAGCAGTGATGAATAAAAGGTTATACTAGCATGCATGAGGAACTTCACCTGGAAGCTCAGAAATGCCTGGCTTCCCAGAAAGGTCCCTCTGCGCCAGGCAACCTCCAAGGGAGGCCTTTCTCACATGTGTAAGGCAGTGACCCCTGTCCCCATGGGAGGTTGTGTTTCTCCGCTTCCTCTTCATGCTTGTCAGGAGACTGCTTATTCCTTACCCTTTTGCTGACCCAGGAAGATCTCATATTAAGCTGTACTACCATGAGCATACAAAAACTCATGGTATCACTGCAAGGCAATCTTCAAGTGAGTCATAGAGGGTTAATACAAGTCTACACTCAACATACCTTACAAGTTTGACTTCCACGGTTAATTGACTGGATTACAACATCCTCAGATTTATCAGCAGAGCTGGGTTTCACAGATTTTGTAGTTGGATTATATTTGCTGAATAACTAGATGATCTTGACTAGACTTCCAGATATCACAGATGAAGAAATGGGTTAGAAGAAGCTAGTAAAGACACTGGCTGTGTAAGCTATTGCAGCCTTCACAAGCCTCCTAAAATGCTGTTGGGTTGTCGAGTCTAGTCCTGTGCCTCAGCCAGTGTAACAGAGTCCCACAATACATAAACTCTGCATGTTTTAGTAAACCAAAGTCACCTTCAAAAGTGGACCCAGAAAGCAAGGAGAGAGCTCCATTCCACCAGTGCGGATATCCCATCTCACACACAGAAGCGGTGTTAATCTAAAGAAGGCACAGGGAATTTTATACATCAGCCCTTCTAACTGGTCTTTCTGAACACTATCTTCTACTAAGAAGTACACTGTTTCCACCTCCATTACAACGGGCCCTTGTTTCTAAATTAGCTCTGGGGATGCTGATGCACAAACACTCTGCTGAAACCGGACTGAAACCAGACCATTGCACGGGTTTCCCAAGCCACACAAACTTGCTCCCAGCCTGCCTTCAGCCCTCTACAGAGGGGCCCACACAACCAATATCTAAAAGACTGCTGCCCCCAACTACCAACTGGATAAAGATCCTTCCTGAAGGGAGCAGAGGCAAGGGGTTCACCAAGCACTAGCGCATCTTCCTGTAGAGGATTTTGGTATACCTCTGCCTGGTATCCTCAAGAAGCACAGAGCTGCCCTCTGTTCAATTTCTCAGTTTGCTGGTAGGAACTACCAGACAGCTTCCTGATCAGTTCTTCTGTGCCCTAAGACAACTCTAAATGCCAAAATGCCAGTACATAAAGGATGGACAGCAACCTATACGCACTCAGATTAACACAGAAATTTGATTACAAGCCAAGTCACAGCTAAATTCCTTTATGGCTGCAAAGCCTCCATGTTCACCTTCACATACTGTTTTCCTCTAAAGCTTTAATTCATTAATGTTCCTGCATATAACCTTTCTGTTTACATTTAAATTAAGTCATAATTTTGCAGTCATAATATGCTGTGCAAATATCATGCCCAATAAAATAAGAGTTTGTGCTTTGTGGCAGTCACATCTTAATTCCACCTAATTCTAGTGTATTATTGACCATATTATAACATAGAAAGTCATAAAGGCTGAGCAATCTATTTCATCATTATAACATGACTTTTTATATTGTTTTAAAGTAGCAGAGCACATGTTTTTAGAAGTATTTTGTATAAACATTTTCACTAAGAGCAAAGCTGGTATGTGTTATTTCACTGATACTTCTAGGCAGAAGTGCTAGCTTTCCTGAAATGAGAGAAGTAAATTAAAGCTTTCAGCTGACTGCGTTCTTTCTTATAAAATGCAATAGTGGTAAAAGCATTTCCCAGCCTTCCCAAAGGAAGGTTGACAGATGTGATTGCAACCCACACACCTCCCTCTGGGAAATAAAATACATCACGCCCATGGAAAAAGGATTTCTGTAGAGTGCTTTTGCAAGTTGCCAGGCTTTCTTAACTATGAAACAGAGCTATCGCCAGATCTCAGAGGAAGTCATTATGGGAACCTACTCAGGGAACTTAGAATCAATTAACCTTCAAAGTCACCATGGTCACCTCGTAATGACTCAGTCATATGCTATGATCACACTGCTTATTATGCAATAGCACCTAAATGATAATTAATGATTATCTAAGGATTTCTAATGAATTTTAAAATCTACAAAGGAACCCTAAAATCTAGGCTCAAACCCCTTGAAGAAACATTTATCTTGCTTAGATTTCAAAACAACATAAACTAAGTTAAAGAAGAATGCCATCAATTTATTCCAGTTTTAAAACAGATGCAATTTGATAAATTATCTGAATTCTGCTCTAGTCCAAACATTTCTTCTGTCAATTTGTAAAAGAAATGTTTTCCCTAGGGATTCTGTGGTCAAATGTGTCTTGTCTGACATCCAGTCATGCAGTCATCAGCCCAAGACTAGACTCATATGTTACTACTTCTGTTTTATGTAAGAATAAGGGGGTTTACAGCCACTCCATTTCACTGCCTTTATGAATCGTGCAGTTACCAGCCCACTCCTCAGAAGTACAAAGTGTACCAAACATTTTGAAACAGCAGAACAGAGCTGCTAGCTCATTAAATTACCTACTGGCTGAACAACATTGTACTTCAATTTTTCTTTATCTAGCTACCAGAAAAATGAAGACACGTTCCAGCATCACCACGCCTTTCCATTTTCATCTGTCCAGCTTCTATTAGAGACATTAGAGCATTCAGGTTTAGCGAACAAGAGGGGCAATGATTTTACTCAAGGACTGCAGCACATGGAAACCAGTTCTCCCTTTTGAGACCTGCTCTCTGTGTGGCAGAGTCACACCAGCTCTAGAGCCTGTCCTGTCAGCCCTGTCAAGCTTTTGTTCTAACCTGTCTATGTATTCTCTGTGCATCTATTTGTGGGTCTGGAATTTAGGATTTTGAAATCAAAAGGTGGCACAAGATCTACAAATTAGTGTCACAGGGTTTGCTAACTGCCTGTTACATCCCAGGAGCACCAAATATTTAATCCTCCTCTCAAATTTCAGTGCAAAGCCACTTGAGAAAAACTTTCATATTTACTTATGGGTAGAATTAACAAATCTCAGAGGTATTTCTGCCAAAAGACAACTAAAAATTAAGGAAACTCTGTAAAGATTTCAAGTTTCTCTGGAAAACAGGATTTAACTCTCTTCCTGAGCATAACTGTAAAAAGTTAAATTAAAGCCCCAATAAGATAGAAGTGGAATTTAAAGAGTTCCCAGTTACGTGCTCTTATTTGCTCCTCAATGATCACCTAATGAAATTGTTGTAATTTTTACACAAGGATGCATCATACTCTCTTTGCACTGTTCTGTTTTGATTAACAATACGAAGCCACCACCGAAGTAGAAAGCCAGAGACCATGTAAGGCACAGGACTAAGTATAAAAGAAAGTTTATGCTTTCAAATGAAGCATAAATCCTCGTATTTAATGCACAAATGCTTCTAATACTTTCAAAGCTTTCTATTTTTAAAAATTTTATAAAACAGATAATCATCACTTAGAACCATACTACAAGCTAACCATCTTAAATTAAGATTACAAATTCAGAAATGAAGTTACGTTTTTTGCAGAGAAAAGTATGAATATCTGACTCCATCCACAGCTTCCAAGTAAGAGGAGTCAGGTATTGCTATCAAGCCATTTTAAAAAAAGAGATCACTTGCACTGCTTTCGTGAATTCTAAGGAATTACTATACAATATAGGATGAAAACATTTATTTTTTGTGTTGCAGCAAGAAACCATAACCAAGCCTCCACAAAGAACCACAAACTGAGTATATTTTACGTCTGCAGTCTAAACAAAGACATAATGAAGTGGAAGAGAAAATAAAAAGGAAGAGAGAAATTATGCATCCAAGGCCAGAAAAACGGAACCAAGTAGGTGCAAAACATGCTTGAGGAAAGAAAATAATTATCACTGTGCAGAGACATCTGTGTTTTCTAGTCTGTGAAGTCTGAAAAAATGAGGGCTTTAGCAGAGCTCACTAGAAATATCTTAGTACAGCTAACATATAACAGACTCTAATAGCTGCAGCTGGATAGAAAAATGTATTAAATTCTGACTAATTCAATTATGTGTGTGACAAAAGCAAAAAAGAAAGAAAACTATTAACTTTTTAAATTAGATGAGGAAAAGACAGTGGCTTCCAGTTTGTATGTAATATGCATAACATTCCTTTCAAGGTGATGAAAGAGTCCACAGAGTGGGAATTTAAAAGGTTATTTCCAAGTCAAGAAAGGAGACACTTGTCACTAAGACCTAGAGTTATGAAAACACATCTGAAAGCTCTAAATATACCAAAAGAATGCAATAAAGTAAGGTTCTTCAAGGATATTTCATGCTTGTGCGTGGCTGCTGAATCTTTTAAGGAAAGATTTGGTTTTAAAAGTTTCAGAAATCAAATATTTCATAGAACTTGGGTTTTTTTTGGTAAATCAGTTTCCTGATAAGGTAGCTCAAATAAAACTTCCAAACAGCTATGTGGATAAAGTAGCTCTGTTTTGTATTTGGTGATGTGAGGACCTACTTGGCCACTGCAATAATTAACCAACTGCCCACATATTCCTGCATGTAAATCATGACCTTGAATAGAATCAGAGAATGGTTTGTGTTGGAAGGGACCTTAAAGATCATCAAGCCCCAACTCCCCTTTCATGGGCAGGGTCACCTCCCACTAGACCAGGTTGCTCAGAGCCCCATTCAACCTGGCCTTGAGCACTTCCAGGATTGGAGATACAGAACTTCTCTGGGCAACCTGTTCCACTGCCTTACCACCCTCACAGCTAAGAATTCCTTCCTAATATCCAGTCTGAGTCTACTGTCTTTCAGTTCGATGCCATTTCCCCTTGTCCAGTCAATTGCTCACCTCTGAGAAACTCCCAATTAGTATGGAAGAAAAATGTTTAAGAGGCTGTATGCAATACAGCAAACCTCTTGCTGAAGCAAAAGTAAAAATCAATAGTGAACAGGCCACTGACCTTGTTGCCCTGAGACTGTGCATGTTGATATATGGCAACAAAAGGGCAGCTCAGTTGCTCAATTATACAAAATTGTGTCTCTGTGTAGTATACTGCCTCATTACAGTAGTCAGAACAGAATGCAAGTGCCAGGAAATATACTATATTCCAATGAAAATGTAAAATGGACACTTAAGGCAGATTCTGAAGATAGAGAAACAGGTTATTTAATGAGATTTCAGCTTTATTTCTGTTAGTATGAAATTGTTCTGTAAGAACAAAGACTGTCAATAGGGTAGGTCCCTAGGCAAAATGTGAATATTAGAACGTCAGAGAAAAAGGATTACATATTTAATGTCTAAGCATGTGATTAAAATGACAATCCTGTCTATTCAACAGCTTTATGTAACATCACAGTGATTCTCAGAACTACAAAACTTTGTAGCAGTTAGCATATTCAAGTTTACAAAGGGATTGCTAACATCATCTTTTCCTCTTTGACTGTCTAAATAAATAAATGCATTACCTTTGTGATATCCAAAATAGCACTTCTTCAATTGAAAGACTCACAAAGCAGTTTCGAAAAGTGAAAAAAAAAATCTCAGATTCAAACTATATAGGGAGTGCTCAGCTCACAAAACAATTACCTAAATTGCAATACAAATAATTTGCTGAGCTTCATGCCATCGAGCTTACAAAATATGCAGATTGTTATTCTTCTGCTCAATGGACAGCAGTGGTTACACACTGACACACACAGCAGCCTTGCTGCCAGGAGAGCCACTTTTCCATGTGCAAAGTGGGGGTGGGTGGAGTAGTCCCATTTCTCCTACCACTGCCAGGATTATCAAATCTCCCTCACAGCTTGCAAGTACAGACACTGGCCTGGTTTCATTCGGACAGATTTCAGAGCAGAAGGAGCTGCAGAAGCAGCAATGCTCTGACAGTAAGATTGTAGACCAAGAGAACACAAGAGTTAGTATCAAGTGGGGAGAGGAAGAAGCATCACACTAATTTTGCTGCGTATTCACATCATGCTTCAAAGAATTCTGAACAAAACCCAGAAATATTAAGAATATAAGGAATTTTTACTTTATACAGGATGATAATTTAGTTTGGAAAAAAAACCCCTTGCTTAAATTATCCAAATTTGGCACCTAATCCAAGTGTATACAACTGGAACTAAAAAACCAAGCCAGACTACAACTATTACAATAAAATATCACATGGTGGACTAGAAGTGTAAAAATATGTTTGCATAAACATAACAAACAAGTATCATGCATATATAGACCACAGAAAAAATGGAACTCCAAAAGCTACTTCCCAGTTTTCTTCTAAAAAATACAATGTAAATCTACATGTTACTGACACTATGCGACACTGAAGTATCTTTATAAAGTGGAAATACCATTTATCAAAGCTAGTAAACAGCAAGAAAAAAACTGCATAAGAAAAACCACATGAACAGCCAAGAAAAAGACACAAGTGCTGCCCAAGATTCTGGTACCAAGTCTTCTGCTTGCATGAATTTCTTACTGTAAAGTATGGTTAACTGATACTGAGCAGGTATGGCAATAATAAAGTGCCAGGCATGCTGTCTGTGTAAAGATATGCACATTCCAGCAGCAGGCACTGACAAACTCTTAACAGGTGACTAATGCTTGACTCCTACAATTGCAGTCTTTGAGGAACTGGAACCCAGAATTAAAAAAATGCAGAAGTCGTTTCTGCTGACATATTTATCTCAATCTATTAGCAATGACATTGGATGAAAAAATGGGAACTAAACCAGTATGAAACAGTTCAGTTCTCATCTCAACAAGAGAGAACTGGGAAAATTCTGTTTTATTTTATTCTGTGGGTTAGAAAATGAGAAAAAGCATTCACTGAAGCCAATTTACATCAACACAGAACACAGCAAAATTTGCTAAACTGATCTCCACTTAGAGTCTCTATCTTCCTTTGCTCTGATCTTCAAATCAATTTATTTAGTTCCAGGATATTCCTTTGGATCCATAACATCAACACTGATTAAAATAAAAAGCAGAAAAAAAGAAATCCTAAATATGCTGATTTTTTTTAAACTTTGTAGTGCATTCAGAGTGAAAAATATGTGTAGAAATCGGAAGACTATAACACTGACTTAGAAATGAAGATTTCTAAGGCTATTACCTACTTTCTTTCGGCGTGATAAGGAACTTCCATTAAATCACTGCAATTCTCAAAGTCTGTTTTTAAAAACCAAAGAAACAAATATTCTCCTACTTGTCCCTGGGTCTTTAGAGTTACTTACAGCTCCAGAATAAGAATGACATCTGTTTTGTTCTCATAGACATCATGAAGCGTAATCACATTAGGATGCCGGATCTCTTTCAGAATGCCAACTTCTCGTTCGATATCTTCCCGGCTCACTCCACGACGGCTGGATTTCGTTCTCCTTTTCTTGATGAATTTTGCTGCAAACTGCTGACCAGTACTTTTCTCGCGGCATTTTTTCACTAAGGCAAACTGCCCACTAAAAGACAAAGAGATGACAAGTGCTCAGTTCAAGACAATTTAGAGTTAAGAGCAGCCTGTTTACTGTGGAGGGGGAAATCAGCTTCTAACTCTGCTTGACCTAAGTATATAACTGCTTTTTATGCCATCTAGAATAACACTTGGAGAAAACCTAGAAGAGGCAGGAAAGCTAATTTAAGATACGGGTTTTGCATCACACAAATGTACACATCTCAGCACATCAGTAAGTAAAAGGTAACACCTTATCAGTGAGGGCCACTGGATTTTTTGACAAATATGTGCACTGGGGATTACTGGGCAAAAGTAATGGTTTCTGGATTTCTCCTCGCATATGCTTGTTGAATATTTTTTCTTTGTTCTGCAGTTGGGACAATTCATAGTTTTTTACAATCTACATGATTTGTCAATATTCACTTTATTCTATATATATTCTATCCTCAAGTTTGTTTTTAAAACAGTTTTTAAAATGAAATTCGGTTTCATGACACTGCTTTGGATTTTTAAAGCACTGACTAAACACAGTAGTATCAAGAATAACTCATCTTGTTAAGTTCAAGTTTAAACATGAGGAAAGTAGCGTGGCACTGAGAAACAAAACCTGTGTTTGTATTAAAAACCAGAAGAAACTCCAGGAAGCTGCTTCAGCACACAACCACTGAAGTGCAAGCCTGCTGTTGCTACATGTACACACTGATCTAGATCAGAAATCTCCAGGGGCCTAACACTGATTTGAAGAAAGAACAGGATTTCTAGCACTGTTTTTCTTTTAAGTTTCTCTAATCTCTTATTGAGGATTCTCAGGAAATTCTGTTCCTGCTTTTTTCAGCATATGAAGGAATCATGGAATTACAAACTAATACTAATGAGGACATTTTTTGAGGTTAGCCTACCCTGTTAACTGAAGAAGAGCTGTTCTCTAAAGCAGATTTAGAACAGCAATGAAATCAGAGTTATCCTTAATGGTTTGACTACTTGAACAGCCATATAGCACTAAAGCTATACATTTCATGGCACCATTACTATGCTGATCCCACACAGAACCCTGAGTGACACACTGTCTTGAACTGGGACAGGCAGTTGGGCATGGCTAAATGACTGCCACTTATAGAAGGGCAGGGCAAAGACTTTCATGTGAACTCTTAGCAAGACACTCCAGAGTAGGCACTACGATCTGGGAAATCTTTGAATGCAGGCATGGGTAGTGGTAGTGAGAGAAGTAAACTTTGAGAGAAATCTTAAGTCAACTGTCTTAAGTTGAGGTTTAGATTTGTTTCAGTATTATAATCACCATTCAAGTTTCATTCTTTATTGTTTAATGAAATCAATCCATGAACTTGTGAGAAGGTGTTATATTGCACAAAAAATAACTCTGCCTTAAATTCCACCCGCCCCCAATTCCACACAAAGTTGTCAAGGATGAGATTTGCCATACGAGGACCCCCACATTATTATTACAAACTGCACCGGGCAGAGCAGTTTGTAATTTCAGTTCAGACCACACCATATCCTCTTCTCCATCACACACAGGCTGGAAGACCTGCTTCACTTGCCCAGACTGGGCCTGCTGGTGTTATCGGAGATGCTCTTTGACATGTAAGGCTTTCATATGTGACTGAAAGAGAAAGCAAAGACCTCTGGAATACCTGTGTCATCCTAAATTGGAAGCAGAGAGCTAGACAAAGTGTCCTAAGGTCATTAGCCCTCCCTGCCTGGTTCAGTTGAATTTCACAAAAACTGAGTTTGATCTCCAAGGTCTGAGCAATTTTGCTACTGCCCGAGTAGAGGTGTTTGCACTGCTGAATTGCAAACATAGCCTTTCTGGCTCTTGCTTCCAGGGAGAAAAGCAAGGGATTGTCTCACACTCTCCCCCACAGTATGCACAACTCCACGGAGATACAAAGCTTTATTTAAAAAGCAGTCAGTTTTGCAGAAAATTCACAGTTTCAGAGAAACAACAAAGTGGAGTAGTAGACGGATGCAGACATCATCACAACTCCGAACAGCTACTTAAGCTCATGGATCACAAGGAAGCCAGAAGCTGCTTCTTGTCTTTTGACCACCAGGCTGGCTTTCAGGCTAGAAGTCTAAAATGTCTGATAGAAGAAGGAAAAAATTCTGCTTATCCATAGGCTTGAATGCTGCATGAGTAGCCACTTTCTTACCAATGCTCAGCCTCTAAGTTTAGCAAAAGCTACTGCTTCACTATGGAAAATCAACAAAACAAACTAAAAAAAAGAAACAACCCTCCCCCCTACCCACCCTCACCTCAACTCCCCCGCAATCCCTACCCAATCCCTACAATGCAAATTAAACAAACCCAGAAACAACAACCCCCAAAATATAACATTTAAACCAAAATTAGATCCAGCAACAGCTCTGGAGCAAAAAATGAAAAATATAAATGTGAACTACACAGACATACAATATATTCTGATATCCAAGAAGATTTAATTATAGAAGTTGGTGGGGATTAAGGGTTGTCTGTGTTTTACTGATATGATGATTTTTATAGTATTATGCATATTTGAACTACATCATTCTCCAAAGCCACTTCATGCTTCCAATGCCTTTAAGGCTAAGACTGTTTAATCTTATTTTGGCAATGGGTCAACTATGATGTTACAGCATGAGGTTTTGACATCCTGGAACAAACGGGGCTACATAAGACAAGTAGATCTCCTCTCTCCTGAAATACGTAATTTATTTTTTCAGTCTTTCACTATTTTCTCTGTCCACAGCAACCTGTTGGAAGGATGCCCTGACCTATCACTATTCTATATAAAAGTGCTATCAGAAGTCCAATGCATTGTTTAAAACACATGACTTTAAAGATTGGTTTCATCCACGGTTTATAGGAGGTGAAGCTCCAAAAATCTTTGACACTGCTCAAGATTGTAAGAAGGTTATCAACTAATAGGTATCTTGAGTAAGTGCCAGTTAGACACCAAATAACCTTCTTATTGTTGCTGTTGTGGTATTTATTCAGCACACAACTGCACAATTAGCTGTTTGTTATTAAACGCTGTACACGCAGATCACACTTAAGCTGCAATCAAAGGGGCTGTTTCATGCCTGTGATCCCTAAGCCACACCATTTTACAACTCTCTCTAAACTCCTGTTTTAAAAGCAGAGGAGATGTGTAAATCAAAAGGTATTTACTGGGCTTCGCCTTGCAGAACTGCAGTGACAAGCTTACGTAAATCAGCTTTGCATGGGCTAACACTCACAGAATATCCAGCAGTATCTTCCCACAGATCCTACATTTTCAGATTCAGCACTCATTCATGCAGCATCTTCAAAGCCAGAAAAATCATTTAGTTTTTTAAGTTTCCTTGCTTTTGTCGGTTTGATTTTGATAGTGCGTGGAGTGAAAAAATGACTGCCATTGTAGAAGAAAATTATACTAACCACCCTGCACTCTGTCCCTGAAGTAAATCACAAATTCACACTTAATAAAGTATCTGACATCATTATTTTTTTCACATAACAGAATCAGGTTAAACAGCAAGGCAGGATGACAGCTTGATGTAAGAACAAATCCTTCTACTAATAATAGTAATTTATTTTGTGATCTTGTAATCCTTAACTCATCCAGCCCTTAATTACTACCCTAAACCTACTCTTTGTGGGACACTTGGCATGCATCCACATCAGGGATTTTTCAGACTCACTTCAGAACAAGTGAGTTGTTTACCTAATCCTGACATTTCTGCATCATTTTTACATCATGAGACACAGTGCCCTTTACAACAAATATATGTATAAGCAAAGGTTATGCAGACAGGGGATAGAAGTACCAATAAAGCCTCTGTGTGTCAACCTTTATTGGTCCTTCCTTGGTGGGATCACAAAACAACTACTCATCAGCATGAATTAAGGAAAGTTTTAAATACAGAGACATTTGGTTTAGAATCAAAGAGAAAACACAAAAAAGTACTTTCATTTTTTTCCACAAGGATGATGACAGTGATTAGAGGTGGCAGATACCCTGTATTATTTCCCACTCCCAGCCATCTGCACCAGCTCTTCCCAGCTAGTTCATTCTCTGAGGAGCAAAACTCTTGCCCCAAGAACCTGGTGAAAGAGCTCTAAGCTGGACACAGAGTGGTTAAGTAACCCCCAGGACCAATTTTCTAGTAGTTATTGCTACAACAGGTCAAGAATGGGCCAATCTTCCATGCCATCTCCTGAAGACTGCATTCCAAAGTTTAATGGAAGCAGGAATTAAGAGTAAGGAAAAGGCATTAAGTTGCCATCAGAGTAATAAGATGTCTTGGTATGTTTCTGACATGGAGGCATTTTTCTCCTATTTAAATATTTGATATTCAACTCTGAAAACACAATGCACTGAGATTCAGCTGCTTTTACTATTTGTTTGACTACTTCCCTTTTTAAAATTACACTAATCCAACAGAAAGATATTTACTTAATACTATTAGATTAGCCTGTGAAAGAAACTGAAGCTCAACCACGGGGCCGCTTTTTTCCTCCAACAGAACACCTATCAGCATACTGTGCACACTTCTGTCTTTCCTCAGAGATCTGCTGCAGGGAAGGCCAAGGGACCAGGGGATGTGCAGCCCCAGGAGCATCCCAGCATCAGTAAGCCCCGTCAGCAACCACTGCTATCCCTTACCATTGCCTGTCACCAAAGGCAACTGACCTGCTTCTGCTGATAAGGCTGGCTCTCACGAAACTCGCTGCTGAGGCAGCAGTGTCTAAGTCTTTTCCAAAGAAAAGGAACACAAACTTGACCACCTGGTAACATGAAGGAACAGCATCTATATAACTGATAGGAGAAGGAGCTGGAAGAACTTGAAGCCTATTAATCACCATAAACTTGTTTCAGGCTGCACATAAACAGTTGTTATAGAAAAGGGCACAGTGGCCATAGCGTAACAGAAACAGTAATTTTGGGAGTCACATAAAAAAAGCAGTACTAAAGAAAAGAAAAAAAAAGAGAAGTTAAACATGATAGCTTAGCATTTAAGCTAAAAAGACAATACTCCTCAAATGATATATGAGTGACTAAGCAGAGGAATAAACCAGCTGGAAACTGATGGTGGACCACAGAGATCACTATTAAAAACTGGCTCTTTCAAGTACTACTAACATAGAAAAGCAGATATAAGAGTTTTCCTAGATCTGACTGTGGAACAATAAAAAGTTGAGTGCAGCAAGCACACAGGCAGGAGAGGAACTCATGTTAGACAATTGTGCAGTACATTTTCAACAAGTGCAGAGTTAAAATGAAGTTGCAATTTACACGCATCAATATAATGCATGCTGATACACTTTCCTTAAAAATATTTTGGAAAAGTAGCAAAGATAAAAAGAACAACAGCAAGGAAGGGGAAGAAAAGGGGAAAACTAGACAGATTTGTAAAAAACCCAAGGTGTACTAACACTTGATATTTCTGAATTCTGATAACTCTCAACTTCCAAATTCCTTGTTATGCACAGATGAATTTATACACTTATAATAATATCCACATATTTTGAATTATTTTTCTTTATTTCTGACATAGAATAAATTTTGGTATCTAATTACCAAGTTCCAAAAGCACTGATATTCCACCATAGAGACTCAATGTATGTATGTGATGCTAGGTTTGATTATCCTTCACTATGAATACATCAAATATTTAAAGTTATTTTACCAAAATATGCAAAGTATAAACAATAATTCTTCCTTTATGTAATACTTAAAACTAAAAATACCCCAGCTTTCACAATGAACTCTATTATTACTGCATAATTTATTTAGATGACTTTTTTGTTTCTATTGATCAACTGAAACTTCTGTTGTACTATCTATTCAAATACAGTTGGATCAGTGTAACTTAAAAATTAAATTAATAGAAGCATTTTGATAGCATCTATAACATGACAACATGAAGCAGTCAGAATTTGAAGTTTCAAGCAGGTGGGTAAGAGGCTGTTGGGCTAAGTCAAATTTTTAAACATATTTATTGACTAAACTGCCTACCATAACTTTGTGTAATTGAAGTCAGTCAGGTCGCATGATGGATCAGAAAATAAAGAATTATAGTGTTGTGAGTTAACCCCAGATGGCAATCAGGTACCTTTTCCCAGCCCCTCCACGGTGTGATGGAGTGGAGAATCAGGAAAAAAAGCCTCAAGGGTTAAAATAAGAACAGTTTAATATCTGCAATGATATTAAGAAAATACTATTAAAAGCAATGACAGTAGCAGTAGCAATGGAAAGAAGAGGGTGAGAGAGAGAGAGAGGAATAAAACCCAAGCGAGAGAAGCAATGCACAATACAATTGCTCAGCACACACGAATGTCCAAATCCATCCCCCAGCAGTGACTGCCCCTCTCTTATGATAAACTCCTCCTGGATTATATACGGGGTATGATTTTCATGGGATGGTATAACATCGCCCAAAATTCACCAGTTTGGGTCATCTGTCCTGGCTGAGCAGACACTCCAGCTTCTTGTGCACCTGCTGGCTGGCAGAGCATGGGAAGATTGGAAGTCCTTGCCTTAAGGCAGGCACTACTGAGGAGCAATGGAAACCTCAGTGTGTTACCAACATTATTCTCATGCTAAATCCAAACCACAGCACTGTATGAGCTACTAAGATGAAAATTAATTCTATTACAGCTGAAACCAGACACAAAGAAGTAGAGAATTTGTCCAATCTATTAATTTCCCGAACATTTTAAAGCTTGTTCCTCATATTTTTGTGGTTTGGTTATTTTAAAAACAAATCATCATGCCTTTTAGCTATGTATTTATATCCTGCAGACATCCTCTTGTGCTGTCAACCTCAGCACATAATACTGATGAAATTGGAGGTTTCTGTTGCTCTGCTGATTTCTGTAATTTCATTAGCTTGCTAACAGACTTCTCTAGATGTTTGCTATGCTTACAGAAAAGTGATTTTTTTCACTGTTTTCTCAGATACCCAGAGAGATGACATAAGTAAAGATGACATGAAAAGAAAATTTATGACAGATCTAAATAAGGTATCTCAGAAAAATTTACATTGTGTACTATTTTTTATTATTATTTCTTAAATGCTTCATATTGATCCAAGGGGTGTATGAAAAATTTTAGAAGAATAGATATATTGAAGATGGGGAAGAAGAGAAAAAGCCATGAAAAGACAGGAGACTAGTACTTTGTCTGTGTACAGCTATGCATGTGTATGCAGTACTGAGTGCTGCAAAGCGTTTTAATTCCTTATGGAGAGGGTGGTTTCTCGTAGAATTAAACTGCTTTCTGTGCCACACATTAAAAAAGGCAAGTGCATGCCATTGCCAAGGCTTCCTATGAAGCCCGTTTATCCATTTATGGATTTGGTCAAGCTAACATCTCACTGCACACAGCTCCTCAGTGCAGTAATTAGTTAAGCGTGAGCAGATTAATCAGATGGTTCTGGCTGGCTCAGAGAGAAGAGGATGAAGAAAGACAGCTACATACTGTGTCTCAATGTCAAAAGTAAGATCAAGCATGCCTGTACAACTTTTCTACATCCCTTCCCCAGCACCCTCACCTAAAGGATCAGCATCTGCTTGGGATTTTCTTATTCTACTTAGAGAACCACAGTAAAGTTTTTCCAACATACTTAATGTCAAACAAGTTAAACAGTTGGAGCATGAATGCACGTACACACCTGTGCATACATTTGCTGAGCTGAAAAGCACTTATTAACTAGAACAGTCCATCAGCCAGATATGAGGGTCCTGTATCAGCAACTTGGCAGTAAACATCAACTGCAGGTGACTGATTCTTTGCATTTACAAATAAGAAGCTTAGAAAAAATGCAATCTCACAATTAGGCTGAATTTCATAAAGTAGAATAAAGCACAAGTTTCAACCATTCTCTTGTGTACATATAAAGTACATACATAGTATCTCTACATACATTACTATGAGGATTTTAAAAACAGGATAAAAATATGAATGGATGATATTTTGGGGTTATATTTTGTTTACTGTTTTATACACACTATATTGTGAAGCAAATAAATATTTGATACATTTTATCATAAGAAATAACGGAGTTTCTGTCCTTGAAAAGGGTTTTAATTAGAAATATGGCACCTTGAAAAGGAAATTTTAAATGAAAATGCCTGCAATATTTTCATCCTGCTACTATAGCTTGTCTGAAGGCTAATGCATAGCCCTTGCCAAGTATGGCTGCTATGTTACTGGAGGAGAATGCAGTCCTCTCTTTAATCCAAGAAGAGTGCCTTCACAACTTTTTCCCTTTACAAATGGCTTCGTTTCAATCCACAGATTGAAATTGAACAGGATTTCAGTGAAATGCTGTGTTCTGACTGGGTTGTACCAATTGTCTCCTTATGCTGCAAATAGATCTGCTCAGTCCAATTCCCAAGTGTTGGCAGGTGACCTTGAAGGGAGGAGCAGAGTGGAAGGAATTATGAAAAGTAGAGTCAGAGATGCTTTATTTTGTGATTCAATGTGAAAATAGTTACAAAAACACTTGAACAAAAAGTGATGTAAGTTCTGTTTGCGTTCAGAATAAAGGGTTAAAAGGGGAAGAACGGCAAGGAAGATGGTGGATTCACTCAAACTGGGAATGCCAAGACCTGGAGAATAAACAGTCTGGGAAACCATATATTAAACCTACTGCTGTTTATCCTCTATCTATAATTTCTGTGTAGAGACAACGTAAGTGTTTCCAGAGACTTGTAGGCCCTCTCCCAGACATGCTTGAGCTCCCTGTTGGGAAAGAGATCAAGGCAGAGACCATAAAAAGCACAGGGAGATCACAGCATGGTGCTAAACTACCCGTGCTCAGGCCCTGGATAAACGGGCACAGCAGCAGCCCCACCACCGCTAGGACTGGACTGAGCCTGATGGTGCCTGTGCCCTCATTCGTGTCTCTGCTGCCCAGCCGTGTGTCAGGATCCTCCAGTTAGCCAGGCTGTTGAGTAAATTTATTCTCTGCATTTCACCTGTGGTTTTGTGATTGTTCTGGTCATCTGCATGCATTGATTCACAGTTCAAAACAGAAGTTATTTGTATTTTCCTTACATAGTCCAACCCCTTGATATTCAATTAGGTGGCTGAACTGTGGTTTGCTTTACCACTTTAAAGGAATGTTTAGATGAATCATGATGCATCACACATTAATAGAACCATAGAATAGTTTGGCGTGGAAGGGACCTTAAACATCAAATTCCAACTCCCTTGCAATAAGAAGGGACACCTTCCACTAAACCAGATTGCTCAAAACTTCATCCAACTTTGCACTGAACACTTTCAGGGATGGGGCATCCACAACTTCTCTGGGAAACCAGTTCCTCCAGTGCCTCACCACCCTCACAGTAAGGAACTTCTTCCTAATACCTGCTCTAGGAATTCCTCCTTTCAGTTTATAGCCATTCCTCTTGTTTTATCACTACATGCCCTTGTGAAAAATCCCTCTGCAGCCCCCTTCAGCTATTAGCTGCTGTAAGGTTCCTGCAGAACATTCTCGTTTCCAGGCTGAACAGCCCCAGCTCTCTCAGTCTGTCAGTATATAGTCTGGCATTACAGTATAGGAACACGTAAATGATGTTCAACCACAATATAAGAAAGCCATTCAGCTTTTAGAGATCGTCCAAAGGAGGGCCACAAGGATGGAGAAGGGCCTTGAGGGAGAGCTGAATGATGAGCAGTTAAGGTCTCTTGGTCTGTTTAGCCTGAGAAGAGGAGACTGAGGACAGACCTCACTGCAGTTACAACTCCCTCAGGAAGGAAAGAGGAGAGGCAGGCACTGGTCTCTCCTCTGTGGTGACCAGTGACAGGACCTTCAGGCCTGAAGCTATGTCTGGGGAGGTTGCCTATCAGGAGGGTGTTTGGGCACTGCAACAAGCTCCTGTATTCACAGCACCAGCCTGACAGAGCTCCAGAAGCATTTGGACAACACTCAGGCACATGGAACGTTTCTTGCAGATGTCCTGTGCAGAGCTAGGAGCTGGACTCGATGATCCTGACAAGTCATTTCCAACACAGCATATTTTATGAATCTATGGACATTATTAACGTTCAAGACAGTTTCAATTGCCAAAGTACATGCAAAGATATTAAATTACAGCAAAGCATTAAAACGAAAACATGTATCAAAAATTTAATATAAACAAATCATAAGAACATCACCTCTGAGGAATTTATTTGCATTGAATTCAAATTTATCTCTACTTAAAGATACCATTGCTCAAAAGGATGAGGAAGAAGAATATGGGAGTTACAGCAAAGAATGGAAAGCTCTGTTTTCCAATATGTACAGTATTTCAACAAATATTTATTATCTAAACTGCCACACAAAGCATGTAATTTTGAGACAGTCAAGGCTTATGAAGCCATTTCATAATTACTTTAAAATATTAGACAATGAAGTTTGCCTAGGACTTTAAATAAGAGTTACCATCCATAAACTCAAACTGGCAGGTAACAACTCAATAATGTAATAGAAACTTCACAAAGTCCTTTGGAAATCACCTGCTATGAAGAAAATGCTGTGCAAGAAAGATATATCTTTAAGCCTCTGATCAGTCCTTAAGCTTAACCTTTGATGTTGTCCAAATTTTGTATTTCTATATGCCTCATTAGTTAGTCTTAAATTCAGGTTAACATTTTTATTGACTTTTCGTCTTTTTTAAGGGCAAGAAGAACTTCCAATGACTCAATTTCCCTCAGCTTAGATAATTGTAAAATTAATTTCTGTTTTCCCAAGCTATCTTCAAATTTCTTATGGCATTAAAAATAACCTTTATAATTTTCTTTTTTGTATTCAATAAAAGAGGGATCTGTAAAACTCATGTGCAAAATAAATTAAAAAACCTATATATGAAACCATTACCTTATGAAAGACATGACAGAACTTCATACAAAACGCTATCTAAAGGTGTAAAATTTAATACCAGTGAATACACGAGAAGATTTAAGAAATCACACAGAATTCTTCAAACTATTTCTCTGGGTAGATTTCTCTTTTCAACTGATACAATGGAATCATTCTGGAAAGCACTTGAAGATTCACAGAAATAGCTCTCATCTGTTAAATGTAATACCGTGTCTGCTTTCAAATGGAGACCTTTCAATAAAGTGTTTTGTTACTTTTGACACACGGATGCAACCATTTCATGAGTTTATTCCACCTCCTGATTAGAAATAATGGTAGGGGCAAAAAACCTGACAAGACAAGATTTAAAGAGTTTGAGCATAGCATATTCACTCTCCTGTCCCTTCTCCCTCCAGGGTGGAGACCGGGTTCCCTGGTTACAACACACGGGATACACTAGCCTTGCTTTGCGACACTGTGCAATGTGCTCCATTTCTTCTGCTGTATGGTTCGTAGTCTTTCTTGGTCAAAATTCTACAATACAAATGAAATACCACTTGCTTGCCTTTCACTTTTTATTGAAACTAACTTTTGAACAAGCTGTATGGTTTCCTAGGCCGTTTATCTCTGGTGTTTACCAGCTTCAGTCCTCTTCACCCTGTTCACTGTGTGCTTTTAATACAACAGAAAGGTTTCCTTCTAAGGTTTCCTTCCTTCACCAATGTCAGTCCCCTGTATTTATTTTCCTCACTCAGCTGTCTTAATTCCAGATTTTTAAGACCTTCACCTTCATCTGCAACTTTGGCACTTGCAAGTCCACCTTCTCTTGTATCTCACTAAATCTCAGTGTTGGAGCCATTGTTGTCCAAAACTTGGAAAAATTACAAATTTCTCCTCATTCCTTTCACCTCTGCTCTCATTATTACTGCTCTTTCCTGTCCTTACACATTCACCTGACTTCAGCACAGTGGCCAGGTATTCAGATCTCTTCCTGAAGCGCAATTAAAGAAATTAATCAGTACTCCCTGCAAAGTCTCTCCTAATGAGAGATGAATGAGAGAGATTTGGAGAGATGCCCTTCTCCAAATTACCCTCTAGTTGCCTATACTATGTTCTCTGCTTGACATTTGCTTTCCTTGCAACTTACCTAGCTCACTTTAACAATAAAATGGCAAAGCACACCAAAAACATAACTGAAAAGATAAACCAACCCAAACCCAAACCCAAACCATCCTGACAATTACACTTCTGTTCTGGATTAAACAGAGTGCTGAATCCCAAACATGACGTTCACACTCACCCATACTTTTAGGGCTCAGTACTCAGTAGGGCTTATTCAATATGTAGGCAGAAACAGTTCTTCAGCACCTACTATTTTCTCAGCTTTGGATGTATGAAATGGATGAAGTCATTGCATGTTCAAGTTAACACACACAGTTTTAAACAAATACTTTAATCTACCAAACAAGGGAATAAACAGTAATCTAAGTCACTAATTTGAAGCTTCTACATACTTCATTAAAAATACAATTCTGCTGCTTTCAAGGTTATTTAATCCCCTTGATTTAGATAGCTTAATTACTTGTTAGAAGTCTTTAAATGAATAAATAAGAAGAGCATATATGCACAAAGACTAAGTGTAACTTAACTGTTAAACAGATGTTAAACAGTTAAGCAGATGGCACATCATGCAGTTACCCAACAGTCTGCAACATGGGTAAAAGGATTAATCTACAAATCTTGCTGCATAACCAGCATTAATATAGAAACTGTCTGTCTCTCCCTCCCCAACACCCTCCCCTTCTCACATGTATTAAAAAAAAATCTGTTCCTTAAGCAATATTATTTCAGTGGGTAATTCTTGGGCATTGACCTACCCACTTGCTTTTGTGTCCAACTCAGTTTAAAATACATTAATGTACAAACCATTCTGAGGTATAAACCTTCTGAAGTTCCTGGATCTGCCCACAGAAATTCTGTTATGTATGAAGTTTCACATTTCTTTTCTAATTTCAATCCACTATTCTTCCGAAGATGTAAATGTAACTCCTTCAGGTTAGCTTTAGGTTTTTTGACTTCCTCTGTTTATCAACAGTCCCACTATAACTGAACTAAATGGCACAATTATCCAAAAAACACACTAAAATATTTTTTCTTTGGCTTACTGCATGCGTATAAATCTAACTCTGAAGACAGAGAAGACTGCAGCACCTGTATGCTGTCCAATCTGACAGCACAGTACAGATTCAGTCGCTAGAGTGAGGAGAAAAGACAGTGACAAGCGTTTTCTTTTTCTTTCTCTATCCAAATCCCTGTCTCTCCAACCTCCTTCCTTAACGGAAAAAATACAGCCTATGACTTAGCAATTCAATCTATGCAGCTGTATGTTAAAATATGCTGAACTGAATATTGCTGCTTGTTATTACTTTGATATTGGTTTTGTTTAACGTGGAAATACATTTTATTAGAACGTTGTGCGACAGCAACAACCACAGCATTCTTGTGAAAGTAATGGATGAAAATCATCAGTGCCAAAACCAGCTCACTTCATTAAAAACACAGTGTTCTCTTCCTTTGGTAGGATTTGGAAGTGCTGTTGTACAGCACTAGAGAGACAGTAAATTTGGAGCATGACTGCTGAATAATTACAAGGGCCCAGGTTAAGCACGCACTTTATTTGCATAAATGCTCCTTGTGGAACAAGAATGAGGTTTCCAGTTATACTTCTAGAGGGAATTTGAGAATACAGGAAAACATCCTGTTTTTGGAGGTCTGGTTGTCTAACTTTTTCAGAACTTAAATGAGAAATAAGAACAGATCACTGAAAATTAAAAAGCTTGTATCAAATTCATATGAGAAATTGATGCATCATCACCTTATTCATCTATTGGATCTCTTTCATTGCAACACATAAAATAGCAACACATACATTTTCTCTCAAAAAACATCAAATATTTCTTGCATTTTTAACATTATTTCTGCCTATAAGAACTTACTTTGACTCATCATAAAAAAGCTAGCAGTATGCATTTAGTCAAGAAAAAAGTATTGAACGTTTCATTTTTCTGTGGTAGTTATGCAGAGAATACCATTAACCTTTCTTTATATCTACAGGCAGCTGAGTTGATCTTCTTTTAAAGCAGAGAAATATATTAAGTGATTTCTAGAGATCGTTTTATAAAGTATAAAGCTAGAGCATGTAGGTATCCCACTTCTGCAACTGGATGCTGTGCACAGAAGCTCTCTCCTGCATGTAAGGTTTCACCTAACACCACCTCCATTTCTGACTTCAGCAGTCAGTGTTTTGAAGCAGTCAGAAGTCCACATGCCTGCTTCAATGGTCTTTGTAAACAATAGGAAAACTATTACATCGAAGGAAAGGCTGGAGTCTATTGTAACCAATGCAGATACTTTTATTAATGCAAGGAGCATGCTCAATGAATATTAGCAGTGATAATTACTACAAATGAAAAAAAGGAAAAAAAAAAAAGTTGCAAGTCCATATCAGCATTACTAAAAATAAGTGGTTTTCTAAAATTCAGCTTCTTTCTCAAAATAGAGATTTTTTTTCTAGGTTTGGTTTTGACTAAGGAGATTTGTCATCCAAGCAGTTGCACATTAGAATGGCTAACATTACTGACAAGTTTCATTTTCTACAGTAATTCAGTCAGTCTTCAAGAGACTCTAATGCACCAATTCCAACTCTCAGTGCTTCAGCTCTTCCTACTCAGATGAAGAGGTAGGCATCAGAATAAAAACACATTCACATGGACTTCAGCTTAACAGTCACTGCAGGCTGCAGCTGAAAGGTTTTCTTCCCGTTACAAGGGCTGAGAAAAAAGGACTCCACAAACTACAAGGAAGCACTTTAGAAATTATGGTCTTAATCAAGATGCACTTCTGTAGAATTTTGCAGTGTAGAATTGTAAGTGACCTACACAACCTGGCTTTGCCACCCTCCTCTCTTGTGCTTCATAAGCTTTGGTTGAGCAATTCTGCACCAGAGATAAAGCAAGTGCAGTAACTTGGAGACATTTGAAGGAGGGATAAAATGTGTTTAAATACAGCTCCAAAATAAAGCAATGATTTTTGAATTAATAAATTGCTTTGTAAATGGAGCATCAATGAGCATGTTTTTCCAGAAAGCTGGTCCTTTCATTACGGCTTTCAGACAAAAGGGTAGTACCCTCACAGACAGCAGTATCCAAATCCATCCTGCCTAAGAGTTAGGTATAAGCAAGAGGTTGTGAACTTCTTTCCTACTGCTATTACCAGCAGTGAGGCCCCAGATTCAGTTCCTTATCTTGCTTCTACTCAGGAGTCCCCTGCACGCAAACTGAAGATAAGCAAGGCCCTGGAAAAAGAGCAGAACCAGTCACCCAGTGGCATTTCAGTACTTCCAATGAACTTTCTCTGCACATCAGCTCCCTCTCCATCCCTCTAGAGGTATTTTACTGCATTCTCTTTGCTATTATAACTTCCTCAAAAATTAACTACAAATTCACTTCCTGAAAGCGTTAACTGTTTACTTTAAAGATTTCAGAGGCTTAAGGATGATATGCTGTAGACATGCTGGAAGGGTGTAAAGGGCTTTTAGTTGATTTTAACCCTGCATCAAAGCTGTACACTTCAGAAAGTTTGGAAAGTTTTGGTCAGATGTTCTTGCAGTATACGGTATTCTAATTTTTAAAAAAAGTTTAAAAGGTGTAATTTTTTTCTTAAAAGGTGCAATTAATTTTTGCTGAATTTTTTGTTATGAATGCAGTTCACAAAGGCATTTTATTTTGGCTTCAAGAATACAGATTCCGTTTATGCATTTCCTTCCTTTTTCTGTCATTAAGCAGCATTTATCTGTGTAAGTTTCACCTACTCGAAACACTACCTGGAGCAAGGTTTGCCTTAGCAGGGACTGCTATTGCTTCTTTCACAGAAGCCCAACTCTAATAAAAACACTGCGTCAGAGGACAGTGTGCCTTGTGACTGCTTTCTGCACAGACCTCCTGTGCCAGTACTGCAAGCAGCCTGCCTTCCCTTCTGCCAGCCACCAGCTTTCCATCCAATACAAATTGTCTCAGAGAGGCCAGCACAATGTGCTCTCCCTTGGAGACAAGCTTAATTTTGTTCTTTTTTTCCACTTTAAAATGTCAAAGAAAAATTGCTCTGACTGGGGGTATCTCTTAGCTCTTTACACAGGGAAATTTCAATGAGGATCTACCAGAAAGAGACTAGTGTGGTAGAGTTGACACACACCAGCCACAACAGGGGATCATCTTTATTGTTATGTAGTTCGGGAGTTTGGAGCCAAAAAAACCAACCCCCATTTGCCCAAAGAAAATAAGACTGGGCTCCTGGAAAAAGACTGGGCTGGAAGTTCAGCCATCCCAGGATATCTTGGCTTATTAACTGCCCTTGACTGTCTTTGTACTTGGAAGCAAAGTGCCTCATAACATGTCAGGGAGGCAAGTGTGCTGGTGTGCAATTCAGGATGGACTGTCTGTCACTGCACAAAAGACTGTTTTGTTATGGCAACCTGTGCAGTACATTTACTCTGAACAGCTGTGAGTAGCCATGTGGCTATTCCTTAGCAGCCACAAAAAACTAATGGAAGACACTCATGATCTTGGTAGCATATCCAGAAAACCGAGGGACACCTAAGTTTGCATCTGTGGAGCAACAATTACATGTTAAATTCTTCCTTCCCCTCACAGATCAGGTGTTTCTCTGGCAGCAAGAGCTGCTTTGGCCTCACAGCTTTCTCACGGCTGAACGCCAACAATGTGCTGGAAGGAAAATCAGTTTTTGGAGGCAAAACCCAAAAAGATTGCCAGAAAATACAGATTGCTTTCTTCCTGTTTCCTAAAGCGACATCAGTGAAATTTTTCTAGCAATTAATGAGTTTGCACAGGTGTTACTCCAAGTGTAACCATAAGACTGTCTAGCTGGCAGAAGTGATACTGTGTTGGTGGTGACAGGCAGAGAGCTGAGCTCAGCTGCAGCAAGTACACTACTGCAGGGCTGGCAGTCAAAAACCAGCTTGTAGGCTTGACATGAGAATCTGTCAAATGGAATAGGGAATCCTCCAACACCTTCCTTCCTGAAACTGTACAATCACACAAAAATCAGAAAAACTTCTGAAATAATTTTTACTGTCTTGGCAACACCACCAGTGAGTCTCAGCTGTTTTATAAACAGCTTTTAGGCTTAAATTCACTACCATTCTCAATGTATTCACTATGTATAACTGAAGATACTTATTGCCCTTTTTGAAAGCTTTCTCAAAGCATGGAAATAAAAACAAACAAACAAAAAACAAACCAAACAAAACTTCAGCATCAGAGAACATTTATCTCGAACTGTGACTCAAAGAACGTTTGAGTAAACAAGCTGAAATCTCAATACATGTGTGAGTCTGGGCTTCCCCTTGAGAGTGAACAAAGTAAGCACAAGCACAAGCATTGCTGCAAACAGCCAGACACAACCTTTGTGAGTGATGCAAATATAAATTGACTCCACAATGAGTATTGTGATCACACCTCTCAACAAAGTTTCCTCAAAAATCCAGTTCCCTTTGGAAGATGCAATCCAGTAGCAGCTGCATGGGACAAGTTACCAGGCAGCTGTAAGACACCCCTGCACACAACCATTTCAGCATGGTGCTTAAAGAAGACAGTTTATCAGAGATGGGAACATTATAGGACTAAACTAGATGACAGAAGGTTTTGAAGCAGCACACAGTGAGCAGGCTGTAGAAGCGAACCACTAGCACTGCCCAAGCACAAACACAGTGTTCTCACAGCTGCAAGCACAGGGTCACCGGAATCACAGCGAGCACAAGGAACATTGCCCTCTTCTGCAGATGCTACAGGAAACTAACAACCACGTGGAAACCAGGCAGTCACCACAAAACAGTCACTTTTTCTGGCCTCATGTGATTTTGTGTGCTATAATACTGAGACTCTTTTCCCCATCTGCCACATGACTAGCAGAAGGAATAAACTTCGGTCAATACCACCAGGGTAGCACAAAAAAGATACCACCAGAACTCCAAAAAATGAAAGCAGGGATGATATCACAGCCCTACTGAATTTTTAGCTCTGATCCAAATTAAAGCCTATGTAGGCCATATATTAAATGAATACCTAAAGTAAATCAGGAGGGTGCATAAAATTAGTGTAAAAAGTAGTAATATCAAGACCAATATGAGACTTCTCTATGCAATTAATTATCAATTTATAATTTTTTCCACTCACAGTCCTCCCAAAAAAGTATTTTTCCACAATTCAATTTAACTAATTTCCATATTAACATTAAACATTTGTTCAGCTGGATTGCTATCACAGTGACAATTCTGCAGCAGATGACTTTGTGGAAAGGTTCTAACATGTTCCTTATCTGTCTAGAAATTAAGCTGGTACAAAAATATCTGTGCATACCGCACTTACCCCTGCACACCCAGCTACTTCTTCCTGTTATCATATCTCTTCTTAAACCAATCTCACAAAACCAAGATTTACTTTTAACCATTAATGCTCAATAATCCAGCTTAAAAAATAATTTTAAAAACCCCAAACCCTGCTCACACAAGGCATGGCAGAAAGTGCTACCACATGTCCTAGGATGAAATAGAAATAAGCTAAAGTTCTTCATGCCAGTGTTGCATTGCATTTTTCCTAAAATCACTGAATCATAGAATGCCCTTCATTGGAAGGGACTTTAAAGATAATTTAGTTTCAATCTCCCCCACTACCATGGGCAGGCACAGCTCCCACTAGACCAGGTTGCTCAGAGCCTCATCCAACCTGGCCTTGAACACTTCCAGGGATGGGGCATTCACAACCTCAGTGGGCAACCTATTTCAGTGCCTCACCACCCTCACAGCAAAGATTTTTTTGTCTATTATCTAATCTGAACGTATCCTCTTTCAGTTTGAAGCCATTCTCCCTTGTCCTGTCACTGTCTCTTCTTGCAAAAACTCTCTCTCTGTCTTTATTGTAGGCTCCCTTCAGGTACAGAGACTGAGATTAGGTCACCCCAAAGCCTTCTCTTCTCCAGGCTGAATAAACTAAATTCTCAGATTTTCCTCCCTCTTCTTGACTTTCCCACAGGTCCATGTCCTCCCTGTGCTGGGACCCCAGAGCTGGATGCAGGTTCCAGGTGGGGTCTCAGCAGAGCAGAGGGGCAGAATCCCCTCCCTCCCCTGCTGCCCACGCTGCTCTGGATGCAGCCCAGGACACGTTTTGCTTTCTGGGCTGGGAGTGCCCATGGCTGGGTCATGTCCAGCTTTTCATTCCCCAGCACCCAAAGTCCTTCTGGGCAGGGCTGCTCTCCATCTGTTCATCCCCCAGTGTGGACTGATACCAGGAGTTTCCCTGACCTTGCACTTGGTCTTGTTAAACCTCAGGAGATGCCCATGGGCACAGTTCTCAAGCTTATTCAGGTCCCTCTGGATGGCATCCTGTCCTTCAGGTGTGTCAACAGCACCAACAGCTTTGTGTCACCTGCAAATTTCCTGAGGGTGCTCTTGATCCCTTTATGTCATTAATGAAGATAATAAATAACAGTGGTCCCAGTACGCACCCCAGGGGACACCAGTTGTCACTGATATCCATTGGGACTCTGACCCATTGACCACAGCCCTCTGGATGAGCACTTCCAAACAGTTTATCAACTTCTTTTCAATTTAAAGAGAAGTATGTTGTAGGGCACTACAACAAAGTGTCAAAGGCTTTACAGAAGTCCACGTAAATTGTATCTGTAGCCCTTCCCTTGTCCACTGATGTAGTCACTTCATCACAGAGGGCCACTGAGTTGGTCAGGCAGAACTTGCTCTTGGTGAATCCATGCTGGCTTGAGTCAGTTCCCTGTCCCTCATGTGCTTAGCACAGCTTTCAGAAAGATCTGTTCCATGATCTTTCCAGGCACAGACACGATGCTGACAGGTTCTCCAGTAGTTCCCAGGGTCCTACTTTCTAGTCTTTTTAAACATGAGTACAATGCTTCCCCTTTTCTGTTTCCAGTGATTGCCATGACTTTCCAAATACCATGAAGAGTGGCTTTGCAACTACATCAGCCAATTTCCTTAAGACTCTGGGGTGCATCTCATCAGGTCCCATGGATTTATGTATGTATAAGTTCCTCAGATGGTTCCGAACCAGAACCTCTATAGTGGGAGCAACTTTGTTCCCTCAGTCTCCATCCTGCTGTCCACACACTCAAGAGGTGTGGGAAGGAAGGTTGCCACTGAAGATTGAGGCAAAAAATTGTTAAATACCTCAGCCTTCTCCTCATCCTTTCATATCAGTTTGTCAGCATTGTTTATCAGGGAGGGTGCAACTTGGCCTTCCTCACCCCATCACTACACAACTGAACTTCATCTCTATGCCTTTCCCAGCTCATCTGTCCTTGTTTCCACTGCCTCTGCGTTTGATTCATTCCCTTTAGTTCGACCAGCAGCTCCCTACTCAGATGTGCTGGTCTCTTGCCTTCCTGGGCTGATTTCTTGTTCGTGGGGATTGCAGCTCTGCTGCTCTATGGAAGACTTCCTCAGAGATCTGCCAGCTCTGTTCCACTCCCTTGATCCCTCCCAGGGGATCCCACTGACTACATCTCTGAAGAGCTGGAAGTCTGCTTTCCTAAATTTCAGAAGCCTAACTTCACTACTTACCTGACTGATATCCCTCAGGACTGCAAATGCCACCAGTGCACGGTCACTGCAACCAGGCTGCTCAGTTTCTTCCAACCACAGAAAATGAATTACTCACAGGTTAAGAAACAAAACTGAAATTAATTATAGCTAGTTTACTACATTTAGGATAACATTATGGAGACATCAAATTTGATTTTTTTATATAGGACAGTCACAGAGATGGATCACCTAAAATCAAAAATAAGCTTATAGTTTTAAATTAAGACTGACAGAATATGTAAAATAGGTCAGAAAATTTTCCCTGTAGATTATTTTCTCCCCGAACTATGAAGCTGAGAGGACAGAATTGAAAACACCACACTATGTTACACTAACTTTGCAGCAGTAGCACCAAACCATCTACATTAAAAAGTACAATGTCAACTAAAAATATTTTCTTCAGCTTTCACTGTTGAGAAGTTACACCCAAATTTCACTGAAAACTTGGCTAAGGGGTCATCTTGCAATGGTTGTGAAGACCATTTAAAGTGAGCAGAAAAGTCAAACTGCACAACTGTTGAAAAACAGAAATGCATAACACAATAAGGATACTCCTTTACTATTGTCATCTTCTCATCCCAGAAGAATACTGATGTGCAGCCTAAATGCTTGGGAACTTCAGCAGAAAGGCTTGTACAGACAACAGTGATGTTGCATGCAGGACCAACTTTGGTGTCTTCAAAGGAACAAAGTGATTATTTCAACAGTTACTTCATTATGATCAGACCAAAAGGCCACTTTATAGCTCTGTCTCTGAAACAGGTCTTCAGACACATTCAGAGTAACCTCCTCCAGCCAAAACCACAATGAAACGCTCATCCCAAACACCTACTACAAATGGCAAAGAAGAGACTGTAAATTGACCTACAGAGACCTCTCAAAAGCATGGAAAAATTTGAAATGCAGACAAATCTGAAAAATGTTAAGATATTGACACTAACTCTTTTCTCAGCATCTTCCTACCCTATACACAAAGAGTTACTGTCCAATTTTCAGAACAAAAACTCTAAATGTCTACAGAGGAATGAAGTTTTCCATCACTTACTTATGAATAACCAAGATAAATATTAATAATTAGCAATTTAAAAATTAATACACATAAGATTTCCCTATAATATGTCTTTTGATGATCCCAGCTTCAGTATGGTCTTGTGATTGATTTTTAAGCTGAGGTGTTGGGGAGGTTGGATTTTTCTTTTTTTAATATTCCAATAACTTTTGGTTAAAACAGCTATATCAACTTTAAGAAAAAAACAACCACAAAACTTAGCTGACAGGAATTCACTATGTACCAAGGTGAGCTCATTACTGCACAAGCCAACTTTCTTGTTGACTTGTGAAGAAGAAAATGATAGGCTAAAAGCACAGCACAGGCAGAGGAGATGCTTTCAGACTAAACCTGAAGATGTTTTCCAGCCTTTCAACATCCTGGAAAATCTCAGCTCCTGCTGTTTACTGAGTGATTAAGGACAGCATGGTGCATTTTGACACTTGGAGATAAAGTCAAGGAAAATATCCAACAGGCAGCAGGAAGTGAGTATCATGTTGACATTGAATAGCTGCCAAAGTGCAGAGGGCAAAAAGCAAATATAAGCAAAGATAACATCCAAGACAGACCAGAAGGCAGTGATGTGTTGCTTCTGATCGTGTACAGAAACAACTGAATCTTAATACAAGGAGGAAGAAAGAGAAGGAAGAACAATGGGTAGAGCACAATTGATTTTTAGAAAGCTACATGCAAACAAGCTGTCAAATGTGCTTAACAACCCAGCCTGAGCTTTACAAAGATTAACCAGTTTCTTCCCTGTGCAGTCTTAAAATACAAGAATCTACTGAAATTATAAGGTGAATACCAGCACTCCAGGCAGCACACCTGAAACTTGCAGTTCTTAGCTTTTGTTAAAGCAAGCTGCCTGTTCCACACCACACAAGGACAAGCCATTATAAATACCTATAGTAAAACTAGAATAAACCTGCTCTCATGCCAGCAAAAGGCTACATTGTGTATCTGAGAAATGTGCAGTAACTACCTCCATGCAGGTACAAGCAACCCAAACACTCTCATGCACATTTTATAACTACCAACGAGGTGATAGTAACCATATCCATAAAGCTCATCCCTTTCCCTAGAGGGTGGATTAAATTATCAGTTCAATAGATATCATATTATGTTACCTTGCTTTTTTCAGTGTTTCAGGTCTAACTGAGCTGGGAAACTGTTTCAAAAGATCCTTCTTTTTCTTTATGTCAGCTACTTGACATTCTTGAGAATGTATGAAAAACCACCAGCCATAAACAGTATTAAAGATAACATTGCTTAACAGATAGAATAAAGCTGTGTCTAAATGAAACATGTTTAAAGTAGTTTAAAAATTTATAGTCCTTCCAAATGAACAAGAGAATTGAATGAAGGAACAGAACTTCATTATTAAGTAATTTTGTGCAGCTGACTAAACACTAGACCTGCCAAAACATACCAATAACAGCACATGTGTGGTAAAAATGGAAGAAAAACCAAGCACAGAAACACAACTGCCATACATCCTGCATGTCTCTACAAACAGGAACATAGTCCTCTTCCTCTTCACCTCTATTTTGAAGAAAAAAAGGGAGTAATCTCCCTTACAAATATATTCTCACGTGCCTTTACCTCTCATTGTTTCTGAAAGATCTGCTACAAGGGTACTTAACGTTGTATGCTCAAGGGCCATGGGCTATAAACTTTACAGCATAACTTACAGACCAACAGAATTGTATAAAATGAATAATATTAATTTGAAAAGACATCCTTGACAACACACAGTACAGTACACAAATGACACTTAAAATGCCTCACCCTACTGTCTCTAACTTTTTAAAAATGAAGCGACAAAAAAGACAGAAAAACTGTCTAATATTGGAACACATAAGCAAAAAAAATTATAGTTTGCTTACTACTTCTCAAATGAAAGCAACAGTCAGAAGAGCTCTCCTGCCTCAGCTTTCTTTTTCCCTGCAAAAAGCAGTCATGATGACAGCATAAAGGATATTAAGTGCTACAAGTCAAATACAATTCAATTCAAAGCTCCTGCTTTGAATTCTGCACAACTCACACAATGAAATCTCATACAGAGACACAATCATTCCTACAAGAAAAGATAAAAATTATTATCTCACAATTATTTTATTTAGCAAATTAATCCAATAGCAGCTAGGAAACAATGACATTCTTCCTTGCACCGTACTTTGCAGATCATAAACTTCAATAATCCTAAAACACTTCCAACTTGACAGAGAAAGTCTTAGCAAGTGAATTTTCCTGTCACTAGGCTACTCCATAAGCTTGAAAAACCCCTGTGCCTCCACTTAATTTGTGGCTTGTCTCAATACAGATAGACATACACGGAAGTTTCAAGGAACTTGAAAGTAATTTCCTTCTACTTTACAAAGGAGGCAGAGAAAACATTCCTTCACTTGACTCTCTCATTTATGTTACCATAACACACAGCTTAAACCAGAAGTGCATTAAGAGACTCTTCACAGGGTAGCCCCATCACAGCGCAGCCACACATTCATCAACAGAGTGAACAAGGGCAGGTATCACAGGTTTCAACAGATGAAAGCCTCACTCTGCAGCAGAATACACCTTCATGGTTTTTAGAGATGGCCCTGATGAGCTAGACAGAAAGTGCCACCAGTATTGAAAAGCACCAGAAGGTTTTCAACAAGGTGCAGCTAAGGAAGGTACTGCTGACATGAGGCAATCATGCTTCCTCTCTTCCTCCTACATTTGCCTGCTGCTGTGCTTTGAACCTTTTCAGAACATGAGGGTTAATAGCTGTCATTGCATCTCTTGTTCTACTTTGACTTATGGCTCTTATTAGTTACCTGCTTCCAAATGATGAGAGCATTTCAAATTTACATTATGCCTCCATACAAGCCTTATAAAAAACAATATGCAGAAACACAGGCACAGATTTAAGAGTTTGTCTTTCTGCAGTGCTGTGCAGCAGGAAGGATAGGGTTTTTCTAGAAGAACAGGTGGCATGGCAATGGTATTTCAGACTACAAAAGAAAGAGAAACTAAAGGTTTTGCAGCTGCTAAACCCTCCACAAACAGCACCAGCACACAGCCCTCCCTGCAGTCAATGTAGTCTTCTTCTTTCAAAGAAGCACATGATTTTAAAGAAGTTATGACCACAGGGTTATCTGACAATATATGGGTTTCTCTATGATCATACTCTGCTAAGCAATTAGGTCAAATCGTGCTCTTGAAAATCAGTTTAGTGCAACTGAAGGTCAAGGAATGAAAGCATGTGGGGGAGATGAAGCAGAAAAGAAGTAGAAGGATTTAACTCTCAAGCACATACAGAGCCCTTGCCAGAAAGAGGAGTTGTACAGTTGCTAGAACTTGGTAGTGTATGAAAGGAACATTCTTGGCACTGAAAAATTGGCATCTGTGTACAAATAGAAAAAGTGTTCCAAGTTACAAGCTGTACACAGAAACAAAAAGGAACTTCTTTACATCAATGTGCTCACCAGTACTGTCTTGTTCATTCTAAATTACACTTTTGTCAATGGATTGATGTGGCTTAGTTGTCAGGCAAAGTAGATTTTTGTTACTTTTAACCAGAACAAAGAGATATTACATGCTTTTACAGAGTTCTGTAATTCTTAAAAAAAACCAAACAGATTCTTTTGCATAAGCAGGAATTCTGATGTCAGATTCTTTTTCTTATATTCACATTTGGGTTTTGGAATGCAAATTTGAATGAGTAAAGTACTCTGGGTCTATGTTGGCAGCAGATGTTCAGAAGAAAAGGCACACTGAAAAAGCTGGAAGCATTACTGAAGGTTTGATGATTCTGTTCTCCTGGAAACCCATGGATTACTGCAGATACAAAACAGAGACACACTAGCAGCTTTACACATGGCTGTGAGAAATTGACTGAATTATTCTTCTGAAAGTAATCAAATATTAAATTCTCTTTCCTGCTTTTTCTAATGCTTTGAACAACATGTTGAATAGGTGGGCGAGAAGCAAACACTAGACAGGCAGAGACAAAACCTCCTCTCCTTCCTGTATGTATATAAACAATTCAGCTCTGTCTCCAGTTTCATATTATATATCCAGCACTCACTTGTACCGTCTGGGTAACACCAAACATGCGTGCTTGTCACTGTGCCAGTAGACAAGACAAGAAATGCGAGTTATTAACGTTCCTGAAACTTCATACAAAAGACTGAGTAATGGTCAGACACTATTTTTATGCTGTCCAATCCAGTTACTGCCTAGTAGGAACAGCAATTACATTACTGGGGGAAAGGAGACCTTAAAAAAATAAAAAAAAAGCAGCTGTTGGCTCTTCCTTTGTAAGCAAAAGTACAGTATATAAAGGCTATAACTTCCACACTTCAGGTGCAGTAAAACTTTTCACTACTCAGGAGATAAACATTTTTTCTTGGTTCCTTACTGAGAATTCATTTTACCACAGGATTACATTTCACTTTAAAATTTCATCTAATATAGTTCAATGTGACATAAATGCAGAGGTATTATACAGACAGTCAGAGAAGCTGAGAGTTAGTTTATACAGTCTTCTCTGTGGTATGTTCAATTTTTTTTTAATTTTTCTTTTTAATATGAGATTAAGCAATACTGCAAAGCTCAAGAGCTCTTAGCTTTCTTGTACAGACTAAAGCAGTGCTACACCACACTTTCACAGCCACATTGTCTCTCACTTTCACAAAAAGAAACATCGTGTTAGATTGAGTGAATCTTGGTGTTCTGTGGTTGTCTCTCAAGGGACACTTCTGAGTCACTAACCTTTGACTCGTGCAATGCTAAAAGGCAAAAAGTACTGACCTGTTCTAGTAGAATTTGGAGCTGCTTCTTTGCAGTTACAGTGGGAACAATAATAATTCACTGAATGTGGTGACACGACAAATGTAAAATGAATACAACCAGTATGAGAGTGAACTCAGTCTAAACACGTGTATGATTCTGGGTAAAACTTGGAGATGATAAAAACAACATGAAAGTGAAAATGTGAGACGTTCCTATGCCTCAAATGCCTTAAGAAAATACTTACGTAATTATCAAACTACAGAGTGTGAAGAGCTAGATAGTACTAGAGAAAATACTTTTGACCAAAGTCTACTCATAGACAAAGGAATTTAAAACACGGATGTGAAGTCCATGTCAAAATGTAGTGGTACTTAATGTATAAGCTGGAAGAATGTGTATGGCTGTAAAATGCCCAAGGCAGCTTCATGTCAGCCATTTCCTATTAATGATGCCTGGGCTGGAGCTTGTAGAAACCCATTTGGTCTGAATACACGTACATCTGCTAAAGCCTTTTCAGAAATCATCTTAGACTATGAAAAGCAGAGTACTCACACTTGTAAGCAGCTGAAGTAATAGCTACATCTATAACATACGTGAAAATGCAAAAAAAAAAAAGGGGGGGGAATAATACAAAGAAACCCAGAGACTTTCAAGCAACTGCCATTCATGGTATTAAAAAGTACATGTACACACACACAGCTACTTTAAGAACCAATGCCTAAGCATTGCCATATAAATACAGAACTTAATATACCTTGCAAGTACTTAAGTAGAGTCTAAACGCTTTTATTGTTATTTAGTACTTCATTTTCCCCTTCTTTTCGTCTTTCAGTGAAATTTGTAAACTAACTCAGTAATTAACATTAAATCGTACATTAATCTAGCTAAATATTTAAAGACAGGTGTTTGACTCAGAACTGATGATAAAAGCCCAGTTATCACTAGGTCAGAAAATCTTAAACCAGGAGACTGGTGTGAATATTAAAACATATGAGCAGAACAAACATTTGATTTCAGTGATGCTAAAGACTGTTCTTGCTGCTATTTCACAGCTAGTGTTTCGAGTTACGTGCTTCTCTTTTTCAGCAATGGGCTCTGAAGCATGCCTGAGTGGGTTTGTCCTTCGGCTTGGGGAAGAAAGATCTAGGGATGGCTCTTATCAGACTTCACTTGTGTAAGCCACTCTTTCATCACAATGAACACCCTTTCTTCATTTCACCTTTTCAAAAATTCCCTGTCTAGTAGCATATGACCTATCATCTTAATGAGCAATAACGCTGTGCCTTTAAGCATCATTCCTATGGAGATTTTGACTCTGGAAGGTATCTATGTTCAATGGTCACAAATAAAAACACAGAAATTCATCACCTTTACAGCACAGCTACACCTATTAAAAGCATTAAACAATGCTAATGTAAGAAAATGGTTTTTACAGTATGCTTGGAAAAAATAATTTAATACAGTCATACAGTATGGATCATTCAAACACTTGCTAGAAAAATGATAAAATCTAATCACTAAGAGCAGAAGTGAGGATGGACTGCAAAGCCCCAAGCAGGTTATGACTCAGCCTTCTCTAGAAAAAAAGGTGTGGAAAGGATTTAAAATTTGCTTTCTATTTCTACAAGGGATGAAGAATCACTAAAATATACAGGTGTATTACTAACCTTTTAGTATTAGAGCATAAAGAGAAATAGTCTCCTTATGCTCCACAGAAGATGGAGGAGTAATTTTTTGTGTAGAAAAATTCTGGATTTTTTCTTCCAGTTATTAACTTGATGTTAGCTAAATATGTTAAAAACTCACTGAGCTATAAACCCATCACTTAACCCACTGATGAAAATACTGCTTTTCCATGACTGAAAGGCAGCTTTTTAAGATGATATGGCACTACATACAAAGCAGTTTGTGTCACAAACACAATGCTCTCATGCTAAGTGCCTTAGTAACTTCCATATACATTATGGCTTTATGAGCCACTATTTAAAACCAAGTAATTGTCTGCTTCCCCAGATCTCCAGCTTTTATTCACAGCTATTCATGCTTGCAGAAAAGCTTGGGCACTTCAGAATTTACAACATAAAAAAAAATACATATAATTCCAAGTTGTCCTCTCTGACCCCTGTGCAAAGGAAGGCTTGTCTGGCTGCCCTATGGCTGCTGCCACAGGAAAACATACTCAGACTGTGCTGTCACCATCCTCATTGTCCAGGGTTAATCACAGCCAGGTTTTGCTTTCCAGTTCAGAGTGGCTCTTCCACACGGCCTTAGCTGGCCAGACTTGCACAGCACTGACGCAGAGCACACTCGGTGCAGGCTTTTCAGCTTGGTTTAGGAGGCTGAGCCAGTACCTGTCACTAACAGAGGCTTCCCCATCCCACGGGCCCTGCATGCCTATGCTGTGCTGGTGGCTGGCACTGATCCTTGTCTGACATGCCCGTGCTGACCCAGTTCAGGGAGCTCAGTCTGTAATCCCTTCCCGCTTCCAGGCTGTGCCCACGATGGTGCCAGTGCTAGCACAGGGGAATGCTGCTCAGTGTGTGAGGAACAGGACCATCCCATTCTCTGACCCTTGTGCTAGGCTGGCTTAGCCACCCCAGGTGGGCAGGGCAGGCAGGCAGAGCAGCACTGACCAGGAAGTAACACACCCTTAGGAGGAACAGCAATATAAAGGTTTCTTTCTAGAGGAACAAAAGAGGCAGCAGAAGTAGACCAGCTTTGCAAGATAGAATCTGGAATAGTTTGTTCTTCAGCTAATGTTAGAACTGGCAGCAAAGCCAGGAAAAGAGGTATCCTCCTTTCAGGCAAGCATGTGAAGTAAATAGTATCAGAAGGCCCTTTCAAATAAAAAGCCATGAGAAAAGATGAGACATAAGGAACTGAACCATTCCCTGACGTCCTTTCCTTTACCAGGGAATCAGTGGCAATTCTACGCAGATGGTCCTGCTCATGGAGATAAGAAAATATTGTCAGTCAGATAATATACCAACAAAGTCAACACTCCCATACCAAAATGTTTGAAGTCTGTGTTTGCAAGGAATAAAAACCACAACAAAACAAAAACATATACACACAAACTCAAAGCAAACAAAATTAAATCCCTGAAAGAAAGAGAAAGCTGAAGGAGAGAAATTGAAGTACCTATCTCTAGGATTACATCTGCATCACCCTACTTAAACATAACAGGAGCCAAGCATCCCAACAAAGGAGTCTGAGTCAGCAAGAAGAAAAGTATTGAAAGATAAAATTTGTTACTATTCAAGACTTTCATATGCTTTTTTCCCCTTAAATAAAAATAAACTCCCAGCCTTGCTGACAGAGTTATTCGATGCTGAGTTCTTGGCCTCAAAGTTGTAGGACCCAAGTAAGACCCACGCTAGTATTACTTTCCCCTGTGGACAAAGGGGTGTCATGGTTTGACACTGGCCAAATACCAGGCACCCACAAAAGTTACTCACTCACTCTCCCCTGCCACAGCTGGGCAGAGGAGAGAAAAAAATTAATGAAGGCTTCATGAGTTGACATGAGAACCATGAGAAAACACTCCAAGGGTAAAACAAGAGGTACAAAGTGAATTTATTACTAAGAAAATAAGAGGAGGATAATGAGAAGTAAAATAAGCCATTAAAATACTTTTTCTTATCCCAACCCCACCCTCTTTCCTGGGAACAGCACAGGGAGACAGAGCGTGGGGGTTTTGGTCAGTTCATCACCGAGATTTGCTTCTGCTGCTCTGGGAGAGGGGTCCTTCCCCTGTGAGACTGTGGGATCCCTCCCACAGGAGACAGTTCTCCATGAACTTCCCAGGTGTGGGTCCACTCTCACGAGCAGCAGCCATACTGCACCTGCTGCAATGTGAGTCCCTTCCACGGGCACACAGTCCTCCCAAAACTGCTGNCCCATGGATCCCCATGGGCTGTGGGTGGATCTCTGCACCCCCTGTGGATCCCCACGGGCTATGGGTGGATCTCTGCACCCCCCGTGGATCCCCACAGGCTGTGGGTGGATCTCTGCATCCCCTGTGGATCCCCACAGGCTCCAGGGGCACAGCTGCTTCACCACGGCCTCACCACGGCCTCCAGAGGAATCTCGGCTGCGGCGCCTGGAGCACTTCCTGCCCCTCCTTCTCCACTGACCTTGGTGTCTCCATGATGTTTCCCTCACATGTTGTCCCATCTTCCTTTGGCTAGAGAAAAAAACAAACCTGTGCCCCACTTTGTTTTGATTTTTTTTCTTAAATACATTGTCACAGAGGCATTACCACCATCTCTAATTGGCCCAGCCAACCAGAGATTGGCTCTGCTGGACATGGTGGAAGCTTCCAGCAGCTTCTCACAGCACCCACCTCTGTGGCCCCTCCACTACCAAAAACCAGGCTGAGCAAAACCAGCACAAGGGGGAAAACCCCATACCTTGTCACCCATTAAACCTGGCAGAATGATTTAACGTGGCAGAATAACTTAATTGTAAACTATGTCAGAATAAAACATTACCAGTTAGCATAGAAGTTAGCTGCACTCAGTTATACCTACATAGGCAGGCAAAGTAAGCACAGCGCCAAACAACAGACACCACAAAGGATACACATGATTTGAAGCACTGGCTTTCTTAGTCCCCTTTAGAAATACAGGATTACAAAATACCACATCAGCAGTGAAGTCCAATCCTCTTCTCTAAAAATTCCAGCAAACAGAAGGAATAGGAGAGGAGATTAGTCTTCACTTCTCTGTAAGTGCAAGACAGTTAAAAGTCACCAGTTTCCAGAAAATGAACAGCCTTTCTCTGTCCTGTAAGTGTTAACAACTTCAGAGCACAAGTCCAACAGACTGTGATCTGGGGAAAATGTCCCTCTGCTATCAGTTCCCGTGGCATGAAAGCAGGTACTCTAAGTGCATACTTCTACAGGCACACCTAGCCAGTATCTCAAAGCTAGAACAATCACTGATACTTGAGAGAAGACTGAGGAAATGTACAGGAGTCCAGAAGCCAATTTACACACAAGGCAGAAAGCAGGACTCCAAATAACTTGTGAAAACTTAGAAGCATGCCATTAATTGCTCACAAAGACATAGTGGAAATAAAATATTTCTAGTACATTGGTTCAATTAGTGGCTCTTAGCCTCCTGTTTAGGCAAGAAGTGCACAGTCAAATTCTATTGCCCCAAGTAATTTTTATCATTTCCAAAACCTCACTCCTCTGCATAGTTCAGAAAAAAAAATAAATCTCAAACTGCAACTTCAATCAGTTTGTAAAGACAGGTATAATTTACACTATGAAATCTCCAGCTTTGGACAAAGCTTACAGATCCCCATAAGTTCATGACCACCCAGTAAGGTATTTTTCTTTCTGTTAAATACAAGCCCATCTGACCCTATAAGAAACAGACTTGCACCTGCAAGCAGATGGTAGTGGGGGAGACTTGCTCTAGGAGAGTGGGACACCACTTTAGGAGACTGGCACACCAGGGTCTCTGCTGCTGGTGGTCTGGACAGCCACACAACAATGCTTCCCCCTCAGCACCACTGCCTCTAGAAGCAGAAATGGTTTGGTACATCAGCTTGCACAAACAGGAAGGACTATGGGGAAGGAAATTAAACTTCTCAAACCAAGAGAATAAGGCTGCAGACCACCATGTGGATTACTCACTGTAGTGTCTCAGAGCACTGCTGTAAACCATGCGAGTTATTCTGGGAATGAGTGAAAAGTACAAGATAATCCCTCCAACATCAATGTGTGCCACAACCAAAAAAAACCCATAAAACTCCAGCATGCCAATAATACCACACTTTTAATACAACAGGACAACATCCTCAAGGACTACAATATGCCTGGAAACTTTGAAAGACAGTGTTAAAACTGATCCAAAATATCAACAATTACTTTATCCTTATCAGCCTTCTCTTGTTCCAGAAGAGTATAATGCAATTCTTTCTTCTAATATTACAAGCTCAATCTTGATACAATTTAGATTCCCTGTTTATACTGGTCTCATTTCAACAGGTCCCATAAGCTTATTTTCCTTGAGGAAAGAAGCCTTTCAATTCCAGCCTGCAGAACCATCTGTGAAAACTGTAAATGTAAACATAGTTTCTAAAGTTTGTTTCACCAGCCATTTTAATTTTTCCAGCATATTAATAATACCATACCACTCCAAGCATAGTGGTACAAGGCTAAACGTACTGAAGTCTTAAATCTTCTTTCTCAAGAAGCTTCATCTCACAGCTTCACCACCTTAGCTTAGCATCTCTTCTTCACTTTAGAAGAGGACAACAGCAATCTCTTTGAAATGGAGGGACAAGACCTGCAAGTAACACGAGAAGGAGGATGTGACAGGATATGGAGAGATTCCTGCCCCTACAATTCATCTCTGTCATTAGTCTGTTCCATAAATGTACCAAAACCAACAGAATTGTCACCCAACAACTGACCAAAATGTGCAGGCTCCACTGTTCCTGTATCATCTCCTAGACAAGATCTCAGAGTTTAGCAACATCACCTGTATTAGACTCCTTGGCACTGGCCTTTGAACCCAGTTCTGCAAAATTTCACGTCATGCCCAAGTTCACTGCAGAAGGCAGACAAGCAACAAAATAATAAAGGCTTGAAGATCTTTAGGCTTTGTCTACTCTTTTCTCAGATTCACCCATCTTGGCCACAAACTCATCATAGTTAAGTATGACCTATTATACTGCATGGCAAGTCAAGGAATGCTGTTCAGTTTTAGTGGATAATCCTCCTTTGTGTCACCTATCTTCATGCAAGGGGGACAAAACACAGTTTGAGAAAAAGTTTTATTTGAGACAGAGCTCTTACAAAGCCACTATCATCCAGGAAAGAAGCTGCTGAGCCACTGCTTTAACTGGCATAATTTCCTCAGAATATAAAATTGTCAAGTTGCACACGTTTTCTAACCAAACCAGTTAAAAACAGAAATACACCTGGACATCAAGCAAGGGCCTCACAAGAAACACACAATCTCCTCCAAAAACGGGTACAGCTTTGAATATCTCTGACTACATCTGTGAAGATTACTTCAATTACTATAGCACCTCTCACAGTGCTCCTAGTTTCCAGCTTAAACTTCCTTGTTGTCAGTTTATGCTCGTCTGTCTTTGTAGTAAAGTGACTCTTTATCTCTGTCCCTCCTGCATATTTAACTTGGAGTAGATTTATGGAGGCAATCACAACTCCACGCAGGCTGAGATTTCACAGTGCTTTCAGCTGATCTGAGAGTGTACACCTGCCAAACATTAGATATAAGGTAGGGTATTTTTCCCCTTTGACAGCAGCACTACATTAAAAAAAAACACAACCCTGAAACAAAACAACTCACAGAGAAACCCAGCAGGGGAAAGAGATACTGATTCTTTCAACCACCAACACTGCAGCCTGAGCTCTGAACAAAGCTCTCACGAAACAGTGGTGTCAGCCTCCTCTTTCTAGGCTAAAGAGGCCAACTTCTGTTCAGTACACATAATTCCAGCAGAGAAACTGACATACTCAAACATCCTTTAAAGAGAGAAAATGGGGAGGAAAAAAGCCAAACACCTAANTAGCACAAGAAGGATTATTTGATGTAATTTGAATTACACAACATTCAATTCTTCAAACAAAAACAAAAGAGCTCACAAAGACACCAATCAACCAAGTTTCTTGGTCAAACAGGAATGTTTGTCATCAACATTTTAAGTTCTTTCTAAGGTTATTTTCCCTGAAAAACTCATACAGTCCACTCAATTTAATTAATTATCATGTACTACTAAAATCTGAATAAAGTAGTTATAAAACGAGTGAATTATACACTTGCAGTATTTATCACCATGCCTGTACGAAAAACACAGGAAATGAATGGCACCGCA
>VWZV01011482.1:135646-181842 GCA_013397155.1 Irena cyanogastra
TTTTTATTGCAAAAAAAAAACAACTTTTTTTTTTTTCCCCCCCCCCCCCCCTTTTTTTATAGGGTTCAATACAAAAGTATCACAAAAGCAGAAATCACATTTTTGACAAACCTTTCCTCCTCTCTGCTTGTATTTTATTCATTTGTATTTGTATTCATTTGTACAGAAATATTTGTAAATATGAAAAATAAATGTTTGTGGCCACCAACATTTCTCTTAAAAGAAATAAAGTGTAGTTGTGTTAGCTTTATTGACTTGGCGTGAAGTGACAGCAAATTTCCTGTTTATGTTCTCAATGTTCAGGCTACAGACCACTTTGAGTTTACATTTCTTTTACAGCTGTTGAAGTGCTCCTCAAGATTTAACAAGATGTAATGGAGGTTAGAATTTGGCTTGCACTATTTTCTATTCTATATAGATAAAAAATTAAGGAAGATAATTACTTCTGGTTAAAGCTACTGAAGTAGGTTTTGATGGCCATTACAAGACACTCTGGCAGCGACATTTCTCTTCAGGAGCTGCAGCAGCTTGGGATAGTGAATGGGTGCTTGGGCAGTCAATTTTCTACATTTTCTGTGTGAGAAAGGTTAAAGCTTTGCAGTAACATTAAATGAAGGAACATTGCTAATCATGCCTCTTCAGGAAGAAGTAAAGCCTTTTATCAGAATGCCAGATTAATATTGTGTGGCTCTGTGCCAGCAATGCCTGCCAAAGCCCTGGGATCACCACTCTGTCTGCTGGAGACAAGCTGCTGATACAAGGAAGAGTGACCAGTTTCTGGGTTTGTTTCCTTCTTCAGGGTTTAAATGGGCATTGTGATCTACTAGCTAGATGAGCTAAGGATTAGCCTGCACTGGAGATCTGCTTCCCCGTTTCACCTTTGAGGCATCTTCATTTCATTTCAAGACTTTAGGCTTTATCTCACCTGTTTTCCTAATGCCTGCACTATGAAAATAACATTTGTCATTTCTTTGCTCAGAAATGACGTTAATTTCAATTGTGTGCTCATTTTTATACTATTTTAGCTCTACACCAGGTGTAATTCTATTTTTTATTATATCAATTGTGTATTTTGAAATATCTGCAAGCTTTTTGTATGATATTAAAATTATTTTTTCCACACCTTTTTTCTGACATAGATCTTCCAGAAGAGGTATCTGCTGCTGTAAGGTACCCTGAGCTCCATCAACAAAAACCTCTGGGAGCACAAATAATACAAATCATTAGTTAAAATAGTTAAAATACAAATTTAGTGAAGAAAGGCAGCACACCTATGGCAAGAGCCATTGATTCAAACAAAATGATTTCTCTGTATGACTAGTTGGTACAAAACACAAACAAACTAGACCCAAAGCTGAAACAAGAAGAGAGAAGAACAAATAAGAACTGGGGACCCAATTTGACAGAAGACAAAACTAAACACAGATATACATAGGACTTTAAGGGGTTTTTCCCTCCAATATGCCAATAAGACAAGACAAGGATGCCGTTCTGTTAAAAACTTGGTTTAGAAGCATCTACCAGGCTGGGTGGTGCAGAAATATTCATTTACCACTATTTTCACTATACTTAGCATACATTTATAGCAGATTAGATTGGCAGGCATTGCCCACCTCTGGACCATTTCAGGAAGGTGTTGGGACTTGAGTTGCATACAGGCATCTGTGGTTGTTGACTATAGAAATCTGTGGTTGGCATTGACCTCACTCATACAGCTCTGGAGCACACACTTCCTCATTTTTGTTGGCAAACAAGGCTGCAAACAAACCTTAGCATGTGTTAGATGTCCTGAGATGAAAATCTTGGGCAAAGAGGGAAATATTGTGCTACGTCAGTCTTTGTCCAGAATAAAACATCTGCAAGGACCAGTGCTGGTGAGAAATTTTCTGAGACTGATTTTCAGTCTCTCTTCAAGTGCCTTGCCTATAAATTATGAATTTGTAATCAAAGGACTCTGTCCAGCAGACAAAGATTCTGCCACAGAATTACTGCTCATAGAAACTGCAATACTTATATCTGGATGGAAAGGCACTGAATTATACGTATATGACACTGCAGAAGTAAAACTTGTTCTCAGAGTTCTTGCATAAAGAACAGGGACAGCCTTATGTGCTTTTTTGGCCTGGTATCTGCTTTTAATGTTTATGTGCTCTTCTTGTTCTCACAACATCACCACCAGTTTTCCTGCTGGCAGGCCCTCTGGCAGGAAGCCCAGGCCCTCTGATGTGAGTGAGCCTTGGCACTGCTGCTAGTGTCAAGTGGAGTATCAGCTTCTCCTATCCCTTTGTGTTGCTAATGGAGCATGGCTTTCCTGTGTATTTGTATAGAACTTCATATTGTTTTATTTTTCAGCGTTGTACTCGAGTGTTTTTTTAAGCACTAACCATGGGCACCTAAATTCGCCTGTGCTATTACTATACTCCAGTAATAATATATGGCAGGCATAAATCCACTCTTTTTCTTCTTCTAAGGCTGATAATCATCAGAGAGACCTCTGTGAATACTGTGGAGTACTTTTAGGTTGCTGTTAGTTAAGCCTAAGTTATAATATTTTTTGAAACAAAGAGTATTTAGTATGAACTGATTTTTGTTGAATATCAAATGCTTGGAATTTATGCAGCAGAGACCTCCCACCTTGTATGTAAAAGAACAGCAGCAATTTTACCTCCTATTAAACAATACAGATGTACTCTGCCTTGTATCTGCGTAGGCTGCAGTAAGAGTGCATGTTTTTTTCTATGGAAAAGTCTTATTGAATTGAACAAGGAAGAAATCAGTACGATTCCATAGAAATTTAGTGCAGCTAGTAGCTATGAATGGAGAATTACATACCTGCTACAATGCTCTCTGGTTAGTTCTAACCATTTGATAGAAAGCTTGTCATTCCTTATTAAATACCGTAGAAATTTCCCCTAAAAACTGTTTTTTGAGCTATTAGGACTGGACGTAGATGCTAAGGATCAGCAAGCACCATAATTTTATCGGACTATTAAAAGTTATTTTTTAGTCTGCCTTACATAGGCGTCATTCTTTTGGGACCAAAAGACAATCCAAAATCTTAATTCCATTTTAGTGGTGCACCATAGCAGTGCCAGTGTAATAGGGGGAGAAAAGGTGGAATGAGTGGGGTGTCATCACAGCTTTAACCTGGTAGAAAGAATAGAAATAGGATGCTTATTCTTGTCTTTAACTCCAAAACAGTGACCTAACCCACATTATACCATACAGCTACACTGCTTCAGCATTAATTATTGTTTACGGTTCAGCAAATGAACATATTGTTAGATTGGTAGATTTTAATAAATACTGCAGTGTGAGAGCTGGAATTGTGTCTGCCTGTGGGCTGCAGAAAACCCTAGTGTACATTCAGGGATTGGACTCCCCTGAATGACACTGAGCCTATGTGATTCTGGTATCATAGCAACATCCATGAGTCACAATCTTTTTTTCTGAGACTTGTTTATATAAAAAAAACACTGTCAGTATGAGTCCTGCCCTTCGACTCTTCACCACAGTGAAAAGAAGGACTGCAAAGTGGTGCTACCAGCTTCAGTGTGAGTCACGGAGGAGTTCTCTGTGGTGGGAACCACTTTGTGCTCAATGCCTGTACAGACATCAGTGCGCACTGAACTTTAACAATGAAAAGGCTTGGTTTTGCAATGGTAAAGAAAATAAATAACACTTTAAACAATACTTTCCAAATGTGTTTTCCTAAGCATAAGAAGGAATTTAAGGAGTTATTGTGCCTGAACAATGTAAAGCCATATGGCTAGCCTTTGTCTTGTGCTCACCAGGTCACGCCGTGTGCACTGCTCAGGAGAACACAACTCTGGAGAAGGAAAATTCCTGTAGCAGCTGAGAGTAAGTGATTTACTTTGCCTATGCTCTTCTCAGGTTAGAGAAGGGAACCTCAGTCAACATACTCCTCACCAATCTCCACTTCTTCCCTCACAAATGCAATAATAGGATTAGTGAACAGAGACTTCACTTTAAATCAGACCTGCCAAGAAAGAAGAAGGGTGAAATTGATGTAGTGAGGCTTTTGATATCCTTTGCTTTGGCAGGTAGACACATAGAAGGTGGTGCTGGAATTTGCTGGTACATAGCAACACAGAAAGACAATGTTGTCTGTGTACAAGAATAACTGTAGCTCATATGAGTCCTTGGTCTTACAACTTTTGGTCAAGCTACTGTTTCCATTTGGCCCTGAAATTTCTGTGCAAGACAAAATGCTTTCATTAACAGTTTCCCTATGAAATGACAATCTACCACAGTGTCAACTATTGCACAGAGAGGAGACCAATCAGGACAAGACAGGGTAACGATAAATATCTGTTTATTTCATGTTGTCAGATGTCATTGATATTAGGTCATGCATTCGTTCAAAATATATAATAACCAGTTGTCATGATTTCGGAATAGCACTCCTCAATTCAGGGTCCCCCACCAAGACCCTCCCAAATGTGACATCGCTCATTTGCTTACCACACTTCCCCTTCCCCTTCTCTCTCTGGGGATGGAGTTGAGAATTGGAGGCACAAAAATATGAAAATCACAGGAACCATTTATAGGAACTATTTATAGGAAACAGCAATGAGATAAGAAAATGAGCAGTTACAGCAACAATATTAACAACAAAAGTGTAAAAAGAGAGGGCGATATACATGGAAAGTGCTCACCAAGCCCAGGAACATGAGCAACAATGGTGGTGGCAAGGCCCCTTGCCACAACCATGGCCACGCTTGCTCTCTTGACTGGAAAGGGCCACCATTTCTCAGAAGAGCGACAGTGACTTTCCCTCTGCCCTGGCAATGATGTAAGATGATATTTAATAACATGGTCTTGGTCATACCTGCCGTCACTGACCTGGACAGGAACCAGGATACCACTCTTTAAAGCCACTGCACTTGGATGGTATTGGCTGAAAAGGAAGAACGCACATTAAAATCTTCAAGTTATGTAGAGGACAACAAAAAAATACTGACTTTGTGCAACAAAACAGAGGGAATATGACATTAAATACATTATAAATTTTCATAAAATGGAAGAGACGTTTTAAATTTAAATTACTGATTCTGGCATATGGCAACTTAGATACTACTGCAAAGACAAAGCTAGTGCTAACTTAAAAGCTTATAACCTTGCCAGATAAAGAATGCTGTAGACACAAAAAAGCCTCAGGGTTCTTCATCCTCCAGATGAAAATTGGTTTTGCTGGGAACATGAACATTTTTGATCCTAATTCAAAATGTAGCCTTTGACAATAAACTAATTTTGATACCACAGACAATAGAGCTAAACTATAAGGGATCAGAAATAAACAGTAAAGACGAAGATCAGGCATATAATGTCATTCTAGGTGAAAAAAAAAATTCAGATCATAACTAAAGAATCTGGAAAGGAATATGAGTTCTTGTCAATGCTATGAGAAATAATCTCCATGCACTCTTGTGCAGAGAGAGGTGGTGGCTACACATGTGCATGCAGTAACCTCCAGAAATTCAAGAGTTATGGGCTATGGGTAGTTAAAAATTAGTCCTGGTGTTATACAGTGGTCAAGTCACATCCATACTTCACCCTTTCCTTTGTGTTGTTAACAGGGAGGTAAAAGATGTGACTGATACTGTGCTCGTGCCGAACCAAGTTTTTTGCTTCCAGGGAAATACTAACATATTTTACTGCTGAGCAGTTCAGTATGGTCAAAGCACTAAATTTTTTAGCAGTTCTTTCTCCCTTACCCCAATGTGAAACTGCTAAAAGAAGCATTTTTTCACATTATTTATCTACACGGAGATATTATATCTGCTGTATCAGTCATGTTTATTAAATATTGTAGAGATCTCTAGCAAGTAAGCCACAATTCCTTACAGTCTGAACTATCTACATTGTTTCTCAACAAAGTAGGGGCATCTTGAGGAAATGGTAGAGATTACAGAAGTCTTCCAGGGAGGAATGTGTGCCTTTGCTGACTCTCCTGGGATTTTTACTTTCTGGAATTACTGGTGGACTATCTAGAGGACCCTAACACTGCATAACCATCCTTTATTTTGAAATTTAATCATTTATTTCTATAGTACATTCGTTCTTATATCCACTTCACCCAGTTTACTCTCCTTGTATGTCTTCATCTGGCTTGGTTTCCTATCCTGTATTTTGGTTGCTGTTTTTGGTTGCTAGAGCCTTTTTCTGCCTTGAACACTTCTCAGCACCTGGGAAGTCTCAAGCAGCTGAGACTCAGAGCACTGCCTGATTCCACAGACCAGGGCCAGAGCTGAAGCCTAGTACAGCCCTGTGCTTCATTCCTTTGGCCTTAGACAACCACTTATGAACTGCTCTTGGTCTGTCAAGTCTGGGACTAGGGAACTTTGAGCCGTAGCCTGTGATCCTCTTCCTCTTTTCAGTGATTCTAGGAATTAGAAAGAACACTGTCAGCATCTGTCTGAACTTTCTGTGAAAATCCTAGTAAAAAGGATGTTGAGACCTTTCCTATTTTAATTCTACTTTGCAGTCATTAGTTCTCCAAGACAATAATGAATTCCTGGCCTCTGATTTCCTCTGTTAACAGGGCTCATTAGTGTGACCTTGCAGTGCTTGGCAGTACCAGACACCAGACCTTGTTTCTTCCTGAACATTTAGCAGTCACTCTGAGGTGGTAATCTGTTTACATTTCACGAAAATCTATTTGCCTTATATGAAGCTGCTGTCCTTGATCACAAAATGAGAGAACACTGTAGCACCTGGCTCTTTATGACTCTAAAGGGAAACACGGGAGCAGTGCCGCTGACAGATAAATGGAAAAGAGACAAACAGGTGCTTGTAATGGTGATAGGACAATGGAAAAAAGTGTTGCCTCTTGAATAAAGTAGATAGTATCCAGGAAGCTGGTAACAAAAACAAATCCATTAAATCAAGCAGATTTCCATAGTGGTTATATATGTTTTCAGAGCAAAAGATCTTTTGGGGAATCTCTTATAGTTGTAAAGGACACAAAGAGCAACCTCAGTTAAGCATTTGCAGATTAGTCAAAATACCAGACCATCAGGGTTTTAATGCAATTTTTCATATTACAATAAAGTTGGCACCTCCAACAGAAGAGAAAAGATCAACGGCTAATGTAACAGAATGTTTCAGAGATTTTGGGCATGACTGTGCTTTACAGTGACCTTTGAGCTATCTTGGGTTTAGGCCTTGGACTCAGGCCTGTGTAGAAGTTGTTAGGCCTTGTGGTGCAGCAAGAATTTCCTAATTAAGGTGTGTTTTAACTTTAGATAGAACAGTTGCATTATTATTACCATAGCCACCTTAACAGTAGAAATGTTTGCATTCCTTTCACCTGGTATACCAATCGGAAGACACCTGTTACTGTAAACTATCTTAGTCTCTTTATAACCAGCCATCTCATGATAATAAATGGAGAACACATGTAGTAATCATATTGGTTTGATCGTGTGTTGCCTTGCTCCTACCCCTTTTTATATAAGGCCCTGTGTACAACTGCAGGCTAACACCATGATCTTGACATAAGAGATTGCTTCTGGTGTTTCTACAATATGTTCCCATTTTCAGACCATAAGAGAGAGAGGGCCTTCACATACAGTTTCTGGATAAAAGAACAAGATAATAGAGTCATACTCATAGTTGCCAGGATTTACCTCTCAACAACTTTAGCCACTGAGATCCTCAGCAAAGACTCCTATACTAGTGTTAGAAGGACCCAGTGGACCTTCTATAAGGAAAGGAGGACAGTAACATTCATTTCCAGTTATTTCCTATTCTCAATTGTTGTGAGTGGCTGTTAGCGGATAGTGCTAATGCCTGTAAAACCAGAAATACTCTGATTGCAACACTTACAAAAAGAGCTGAAAAGCTTCGCCTCATCAAAACAGATGTCTTACTTTCATTCATTAGGTAGGGAGAAGGAGTGGAAAGGATGGAGCTGGAAAGGTCTTTCTTGTCCAGAACGACACGATGTTTGTTGCCTGGTTCCAGACCTGAAAGCTTGTGAGGCCTGTCTGTTAGAGAAAGTTTGCTGACAACAGACCCCTGACACCTGCTCACAGCTGTGTGAACCAACAGAATCATCACAGAGATGACTGAGGGCAACCACAAAAAAACCACAGCTGAAATGCAGAGAATAAATTTACTCAACAGCCTGGCTAACTGGAGGATCCTGACACACGGCTGGGCAGCAGAGACACGAATGAGGGCACAGGCACCATCAGGCTCAGTCCAGTTCTAGCGGTGGTGGGGCTGCTGCTGTGCCCATTTATCCAGGGCCTGAGCACGGGTAGTTTAGCACCATGCTGTGATCTCCCTGTGCTTTTTATGGTCTCTGCTTTGATCTCGCTCCCAAAAGGGAGCTCAAGCATGTCTGGGAGAGGGCCTACAAGTCTCTGTAAACATCTATGTTATCTCTACACAGAAATTCTACTTCTCCAAACAGATAGAGGATAAACAGCAGTAGGTTTCCCACTCTGTTTATTCTCCAGGCCTTGGCATTCCCAGCTGTAAGGTCACTTGAGTGATTCCACCATCCTCATAACCATTCTTGCCTTTTAACCATTTCCTCCCAAAAGCAGAGCCTTGGGAAGATAGCACCTCTCCTTGTAGTTAGGCTTGAATCTTTTCAGCATTTGATTCTGGGTACTTAGAAGTTATAGGGACCCACCACCACAGGCAGCTCAGTTATAGAGTTTAGATTCTTTAGTCCAACACACAACTTTGTCTCCCTTCAGTCTGCTTTGTTCTCACTTGAACTAGACTACAACTTCTACATTGCATTTCCTTCTACTTTCTGTGCAGTTCAGATTGTGAGATGGAGTTCATTTCCAAATGAGGTCAATTATGTTAGATTCTGTAATTCTCCCACAAAAAGAGAAAACATTGCTCACTGAGGAAGCTGCTAAAGTTGCCTTTGACTAGTACCTTTGCCTTTTAGTGGTGAGTCACCCTGCTCTTTCCTCCTGTGAAAGCTAATCTTAGTTGTTGTTTTGGGACAAATACTTTACAATTGCAAAGTTATTCACTAGCAGTGAACTCAATGTCTTTCTATTTACAGCAAAATTTCTACACTCTGCTGTCTTGTGATAGATCTGAACTTAACAGAATCACAGGGGATGGCACCACATCCTTCTGCACTGAAAAGAGCTCAAGAAAAAAAACGTGTGATACAGGAAGCAGAAAAGCAGTAAAGGGAATGGAACACCCTTCCATGGAGATGTTGTGAAACACACATTTCTTTCTGAGGAGGTGAAAAGGAAGCCGAAGTATAAAAAACAATGGGCCATTCATTAGCTTCTCACTACCCAAACTCAAGAAATCCTACGCCCCAGATTAGTAGAACATCTCTTAATACACAGCAAAACATCATTATGCTGGAGAAGGTGAATCAATCTAAGAAAGGTAAGGCCTTGAAAGAAATGCTGTCATGGTCAATAATTAAGTTGTATGACTGTGTAAACACAGTTATCTCTGTATGCCAAAAAAGTTTTGCTTTCTGCTGGGGAAATTATCAGTGATCAGAAAGTGCTTCCACCTCTGTTACAAGGAAGTGTAAGATCTATTTAAATATGTGTAATGGAAAAGACTGAGAACCAGAAAACCATCAGTTGTCCAATTACTGTAGTGACAGTGGGATCTAACAACTTAGAGGTTTGTTAACCCTCTGCGTCCCAGAATCACAGAATGGGCAAGGTTGGAGGAGACTACAATGGGCCATCTGGTCCAACCTCCCTGCTCAAGCAGGTTCATTCTAGAGCACATGGCACAGGATTGTGTCCAGCTAGTTCTTGAATATCTCCAGTGAGGTAGATTCCCCAAGCGCTCTGGACAATCTGTTCCAGTGCTTGTTCAACTGCACAGTAAAGAAGTTCTTCCTCATGTCCAGCTGGAACTCCCTGTGCATCAGTTTGTGCCTATTTTCTCTTGTGCTATTGCTCGGCACCACTAAGCAGAGCCTGGATCCACGCCCTTGACCTCCTCACTTCAGATACTGATAGACATTGATGAGGTCCCCTCTCAGTCATCTCTTCTTGAGGTGGAACAGGCTCTGCTCTCTCGGCCTTTCCTTAGAATAGAGATGCTCCAGACCCATAATTATCTTTGTGTTTTTCCACTGGATTGTCTCCAGCAGCTCCATGCATATAGTAGAATCATGAATGGTTTTGGTTGAAGGGGACCTTAAATATCATCTATTTTCAACTCCTGTCATGGGCAGGGACACCTCCCACTAGACCAGGCTGCTCAAAGCTGTGTCCAACCTGGCCTTGAACACTTCCAGGGGTTTTAGTATTGCTAGATGCTACTATGTTTCAGGCATGAGTTATTTATATGTTTTTCCAGGTTAAATGCAGAAAAATGGCAATGCAGTCTGAAGACGCAATAGCAGGGAAAGGAGAGATCTGCAACTAACATGTTTGTGCATGGAACTGGCATCCAGGCTAACAAAGGTTTGTCAGCATTGGCTTGGGGCATCTTACCCCCATCCTGCCATGTGACTACCATGAGTTGGTTTGACTTCCAGGAAACTATACCCCAGATATGGCTTGATGAGATTGTGTAATATAAAGAGGGTGGTTGCTTCTCCAGAAACTCTTATCCTGCTCCCATGTGCTGCTTTTGAGGCAATCATAGCATTACAGTTTATGTAGTCCAGGACAACAGCTTGTAAAAGAAAACATTTATCACATTCTGTCTTCACCATTACCTTTTGACACAAGATGGAACCCTAAAGTTGTTTTGCATTAAAAAAAAAGAAGAGAGACAATTGTAGCAATGGGAAAGGCACAACCTGGCATTGAAACTTGCTCATGCTGTCTTATTAAGACATTTTGCTTTCTGAATCTAGAGATCTCTTTCACTCTCCTTTATCACTGCATACCATCCTTGTGTAGATTACTTGCAAGGAAACAATGTTATAAAGAATGAAACACATTTCTAGCAGCCTTTAGTCCATATAAGTGGGCAAGAAATAAGGTGAAGGGCCATGCCAATGAGCTCATGGAGTTCTCCACTGACAAGTGTGAGATTCTGAGAGTGAAAGTTTTGGTGGTAGGCAAATGGCCAAAAATTGCTTTTTCTTACTTCCCTCTAAACTTTCCATTGAATATCATTTACCCCTTACCAAACAACATTTAATTCTCTTTAGAACTATTCTACTCTTATGGGTTCCAGATTCCCATTCCAATGCATTTCAGGTGCCAAGTTGAAAATGGGAGACTGAAGAGATCTGAGTATTGGGCCACATAGTTACATGTATATTCCTAAGTTTTGATTTTTCCAAAACATGAAACCAAAAACCAGATAAACTGTAGAACGCAGAATCTAGCAGCTTTTAATTTTTTTTTAAATTATTTTTAGTATGCTACAGTCACTTATGAAGCAGTGCGCATGTACTTTGATACAGCTTTTGGATGACAAGTCCTTATCCTGCAGTTTGCCCAGGATATATGGAATCAAGGTAAAACACTGGTGCTCTCAGGCAAATTGTTCACAAGTTTGTTTTAGTGTCTAGACGCAGAAAGGTCACATGACTTCATGTCTGCAGGAGTTAAATACTATGAGGCAGAAATTGAAAGGAAATTCTCCATAATTTTTGTAATTCAAAACAGTTTGCAGTATTTGCTGCCAGCACAGAATGTTCAGGTTTGGATGTTAACTAAGAGATTACAAAATACAAGCTCTGTGAAACTGGTCATTAACTTGTGACGTCAACTAAATGTTTATAATGGAAGGCAAAAACCATGCATTTACTTTCTACATCACTCCCTCTGTACCTTTATGCTCCTTACTTCCCATCCCCAGGGCATTTCACTACAGCTGCATGCTGCCCTTTACAAACTGCTCTTCTTCACTAGCATTTGGCGCCTTTAATAGAAGTCCCAAGTCATGCTGGTCTGCAACAGCTCTGTGATGTACGCAAAAGAGGAAAACCAGGATAAGAGCCACATGTTTGTCTTTGCTTGTAGCCTAGGCAGAGATCTGAACTTAGGTTTGCAGGAGGAACAGGCATGACCTTTTTTATTTTTACAATTCACACTACGTTTCAAAAACTGTTATGGCTTAAAGCGCACAGCTTAAAGCCTATTGTTGAATTTGTGCTTCTTTTGATACGAAAAAACCCACCCCACTGTGCTTGTATGGGTTTGAAAGAACATAAAACATAGTACCAAATGCAGTTCTTTTATGCAGGCGGGCAAAAATGCACTGCTCACTTACTGTTTTGTAAGATCCTTCGACAAATTGAGGCATGCCCTTTATGAAAAACAATTTCCTGTTTCTAAAAGAACTCTGCATGAGTTCTTGTTTAGTAGCTCAGGACACAAAGTAGGGTGGAACAAGACTTGCATTTTGCCAATTATTATGCATTTGATCATCTATAGTTAATGCTGGCCACAAGAGCAGCACTGCTAGGTCACTGAATTCTCCAGTGAAAAGTCTGCCCTGCGTGTTTCCTCAAAAAAAGGCACTCCTGAGTGTTTCAGGAGTGAAGGGATGGGAGATGGGAGTTTTTACCTCAAACAGCAAGGCTGCTGCTCTGCCCAGTCCAGTCCAAATCTGACAGTGTTTTACAGGCTATCTAAGCAGGCATCAGAAAGCTTCAGGTCTTTCAGCAAGTGATCTCTGCTGCGCAAGGTAGCTATGGATCCCACTGCAGATGTAACATGCAGATAAAAGTATACCTTGATAGCACAGTACACAGACAAACTGTCTGAGACAAGTCCCAGAAGTTCTTCAGTGAGGAATTATTTTGAAGACTCAGAGTTATTATTTTCTTCTCTGACTGGCTGTGCAGGATTATGAGAAGATAATGCTAACACTATTCAGCTGCTCTTAAAGTACAAAAAAAACATGAAAAGTGAATGTAAGTCCAAAACACTTCCTACAGTAATGTTGACACAAAGATCAAAAAACAGTCATTGGACTATTATGAAGAGGCAACTATTGTGTGACTATTTAATCTATAATTTCATTCTGAATATTTATTTCTAAATTCTAAGTCAAGAGTCTACAAAAGTGACAGAATTAGTTTAAAATGGTTCGACAGGATTTGATTCAGGTGATTTTAGTCATACTTTAACATACTGAAAAGAAATTGATACAATATTCTGTGTCCTGTCAGGATAAAATGACTATTTAGTACAATAAAGTAATCATCTATACAGTTATTATCAGTTGCTATTATGTGCTTACTTGGACTCTTCCTAAACAGTGTAATTTACAAGAAGCTAAATTTTTAAATACTGTATTTTTATGAATTTCATTATATATATATTTAATTTCAAGAAAACGTGTACATAAAATAAGTCTTAACACTTTTTCCTGGCTGGAAGCCAGAGCAAATGAATAGAAAGGAAATATAAGGACATAGGCAGATTGATCCCTACTAAGTAGTGGATTATTGCCTTATAATTGCTACATTTCATTAATAAGCCTAATGTAAAACTGGAAAATTCTTATATATGTGGTGATTTATTTTACATTCCTTGAATTCAGAAAATTCTTTCATTAATAAGATTCTGAGATTTAACTTGATTCAGAGCTCATTGGAGCTCTGCTTTTATAGTGTTCTGACCTGTATGCATTAAAAAATGAGAAGGATTCAAAAAACTAGGGGTCTGCAATACTCCTAATCCCACTCTTTAAATTTGTCAAGTCAGGAAGAGTTATTTCTATTCAGACCTACTGTATTTTCTACTTACTCTGTCTCCTTCTCTCTGCTCACAATAAACAGTTGTCACTGCTTGAAGGAAAAGAGCCCTTTGATCCTTATCTGTCATGTGGGCATTGTCTGTTTGTTGAATGAAAGAAAACAATGCGAAGCATCAATCCTCAAATCATTTTTTTGGGGGGTCCAAAGAGGTCTGTGCAACCATCAGCCTGAAGGTGTTTCTTTGAGAAAGACACCAGGCAGTTTTATACTCTTCTTCATTTCCAGGCCTCTCCTGCAGATGGAAGTTAGCTGATTCCCCACCATTCAGTTTGGATCTTATAAATTCTAAGGTACCAGCTGTGCAACTCTGTCTCTGTATGTAACTCTGCTGTTAAAGATGGCAGAATTATCAGTTCATGTCAGAGAAAATGCTTTGAATCCTATTATTGTTCAATGACATGCATTACTCCAACTGTCTTCAAAAGTGCTTGGTCTGGAGCATGAATATTCACTTACTGTGTCAAACTTGCTTCTAAAACTAAAAAAGACTGAGGCTGAGTAAATTTACATTTAAACAATTTATATTCTGACTTATTGTTTAATCCTTCTTTCTAGATGAATATTTCAGAAGGAGTAAGTTACTCAGCCAAATGCTTCTTCTGTTTCCTATGTTGTGCATTCCATGTTGATAGTCAACACTCTTTTGCTGTGACACATAGAATGAGGAGAAAAGACTCTGAATTCCAGAAAATCAGAAGGCCTTATTTTCAGCAATCCATTCCTTTTTATAGGGTCTTTTGCTAACAGCTACTTGATTGGTTAAATTACACAACGTCTCTCTACCACCATTGGATGAGATAGAGCATGTTTTGAAAACACAAGAAAACAACAAACTAAAGTGAAAAACAGCACCTGTTATTTTGAGAACAATAGATGCTTACAAAACTTCTATCAATCTTTTCCTGAGAACATGAAATGCCTACAAAACTGTTCTCTTTAAAGATAAAATGTTTTCCCTTGGGAAAATTCAGGCCTGGTGCTGGATCTCTCTAAGATCCACAAAATGTCAGCCCCACAACACTCCTATCAAATTAAGTAAGTGCTTTAATTCTGGCCCTTTAATTGTCACTCTTGAAACAAAATAGTACTGTGTGTGAGCTAGTATTTGGCATACTTATTTAATTCTGGAAAAGATAGTAGAGTAAAAAAGAGTAGCACATAAATATGGGGAAACACAAGCTACGGTTTAAAAAAAAATAGTTATGGGCATTTTACATGGGTTCAAGTATTGTTTGCTGAGATTTTTCAGCACAATTTGATAGCAAAAAGTGAAACATTTGAGAGAAAATACCTTTTTTTTTTCTGTTCAGATAAGCTCACTTTTAATACAGAGTGAAGCTGGTAGCATTTTAAACTATAGAATATGGGTATTTTTTGATCTGTAAGTCCATATAGTACAGCTGCTCTGAGGAAAAACAGTCTCCTTCAATTAGAAGATGGTGAATTTCCTATACTATTGTTTCTTTCAGAAAAGTGATAGTACATTAGGGCTCATTTAGAGTTGCTTGTATTTCCTTATTATCACAGACCTTCAGTTTAAAGTAGGCAAAATACTGCATTTTCTTCCTTCTAGAAACAATTTCCTGTACCATCATCAAAGGGATGATCAGCTTAAGACATGCAATTAATGCAGAGACATTTTTTCTTACTCCCACCATAGTTCAAGAGACAAGTGTTCTCTTTATATGCAAGCTCAAGATGAGAAGCATGTCAGCAACTATGCAGACAACACTGGTTCAGCATGAATGCTGACAAACGTAACATGTTTCAGCACAAGGCAGGACCAGCACTCCTGCCTTTGCAATCCTTCTCTTCCAAGAATTCTTGCTGTATTTGTCACTGTCCCCTGTCTTGCTTCTTCAGCCATTATCCTGCAGCCTGCAGAGTTATCAGACAGAGGATATTGAGTAATGTATTCTTCTACTAACTTTCCTTGCCCTTAAGAGAGAAGATGGTGACCATAGTAACCACCATATTGAGAACAAGGGTTTGTGGCAATAAGAACATAGAGAAACACCTCCTTTCCATATCTCATCTTATAATGGAGTATCTGTTTTGTCATGCAAAATGCTGGGTAAATTTATTTTACACCCAGGATGCTGAGTAAAAAAAAAAAAAAAGGTGGAAAACTGTAAGTAAGTGTGATGTGATTACAAAAACCAAAGTTGCCTTGCAATGTTGCCTACTCAATCTCACATGCTAATATCGGAAGAGAAGAATATCCCTTGTTTCCTGACACGCTTTATAATTAGTCATGAAAGAGATACTGGAGTTCTATCTATTCCCAGAGACGCATCAGGATTAGGGACTCTTCCAATATTTCAAGCATTGGCTGCAAAGAAAATGGAGACTTCCTTTTTACAAGGAATCACACAGAACAGGCAAGGCTTAATATGTACAAGTTACTCCTGAGGATGTTTTAATACATGACACAAGTGGAAAAATTTTGACCATGAGAACAGTTAGCCATTGACATAACCACCCCAGGGAAGTGCTGGATTTCCCAACACTGAACAGTCTTCAGCGGGGCAAGTTGCGGGGCCATCTTGTTTAGACTGTGCATTTGCCAAAAATGGGACCTGAGGGTCCCCTCCAAACCTGATATTCTATGATTCCTTGATCTAAATAGGAAAACTCCATCATCCTATGCACCTGAATTCTCCTCATAAAACTCTCAGCTCTTCACTTGCATCCAAAGAAGCATTTACATATGGCTTGATAATAAACATTTTCACTGAAGTACACTATTGAATAAAAGGTGCTGTGCTACAAATGAATTCTGTTATGTAGCGCCCAGTCTCCAGAGTAGCCAGGAAGCAGTCCCACATGAATCAAAGTCTGGGACACTGGCTCTAAAAACTGGCCTGATTACTTAATGTGTCTTTGTATCTGCAAGGTTGTATTTTGAAGTCAGACCTTGGTGACACGTGGGAGAAGTATATCCACTTTTCTAATATTGACAGAGACTGTTGACTCCAGAAAGAAATCCCCAACAAAACAACTACCAGGTAACAATATTCTTTTAAAAACACGAAAGGATTAAATAAGTTTGCAACACCTTAGACTCTCCAGCCTTTTTTTTTGGAAGGCCAGAAAGCCAAAATTACAATGACACAAAGCTAGAATACAGCCCAGTAAAAAAAAAGTTTGTGCATGTATCAGGGAGTAGGAAGTACCACAGAGAAGCCACAACCTGGTTCCACCTCCCCATGGGAAACCATGGGAAGGGCACTGCAGAGATCTGAGCAGACTGTATACAAATTACCTGGGATAACCAGCTTCCAATGAGCCACGCTGGAAGCACTGCCAGACAATCAGCTTTTGCAATATACTTCTCCGGCCAGTTAAAAGCTCTTGGCTAGGTGGATGTCCTTGCATGGATCATCGCTAGCATACTAGGTTCTGTCCCTATCCACCCAGCTCACAAAGCTTAAGTAAGTTAGTAATTACTTAGTTAAGTAATTACCTTGGTAATTAAAGCCTTATCTGTGCCTTTTCATCCTGGAAGACTAGATGAGATCTGCTCTTGTTTTTTAGTCCTAACTTTGGAGACTGTTGTACACTGGCACGGGTAACTGCAAAATGCTGTTGGAAACATTTAGTTTTGTAAAGCACAAGAAGATGCACAAAAAACAATAACAGAAGGTGAATCACATTGTCAACCATCATGTGGAACTTCTGAGGATGGTAGGATTTTTGCCCTAATGATATCAACACCAGCAGCAGGCCTTATGGAAATATGTCATTTCACAAGATACAGACCAAAGTGGCAGAGCCTTCTGTTTTTCAGCATCCCAAGAGAGTGGTAGCAGTTCTCTGGCCATCCTAACACAGCATGCCTTGAGGTGAGAAAGCCTTGTAAACCTTCGCCATCAGACTTAAGCAGAAACTATGGCAACAGTAACTATGGCCGTGCCTAATCATCATTTAACTTTGTATTTTGGCCCAGTTTTAACTTTTCCAAGTTTAGATTGACCAACTGGCATGGGCACACATTTGCTCATCTCTTAGCTAGGTATTTTGGCTTGATTGCTTAAAAAAACTATTTATGGAGTTAAAGGTTTCTCTTTTACCTGTATGTTTCTCCATAATATTCTACAAGGAGTTTTCTTCTCCATATTACTGCAACCACAACCTACCACTCATATTGTAATTCATTATTTACTAGACCTATGCAAGGACTAAGATGTTCACTGGGTGAGTGATCTCTTCCTTAAAGACATACCAATCTCATACATTCCCCTACATTTTATGAATTGCTAAAAAACACAGGCAAATGGGAAAAAAAACCCCAGCACTGTGTGTGCTTTGCCTTCAAGAGGTGTTATCATAAAAACTAAATTTTTTTGTACATATCAATAAAAAACGTTATATGGCAGATCGCCATGGAAAAACCCTACTGGACAGAAAGCAATTCAGAAGAGTAAGATTATGTAAGTTCAAGAAAGGTCTAATGTTACAGAGAGATGAAAGCCATACAAATATTTTGCTTTCATTACAAGTGCTTCTGCTCTACATGGTACAAATTGCTCTTTCTGCTGAAAATGTAGCTTGAGCATGAAGGCATATCCACAGAGATTAAAGGATACAGCATTACTTTCTGTGTGTACTGTCCCTGTTCTATCTATGGATCTCATAAACAACTTTCTCATAAAATAGCTGTGATTTTACAGGGCTTCATGCTGCAGGGCTCATCTTCTCTCCTCCAGATTTGTGTTACAATGATAGGTTAGACAAAACCTCATGGAAGAAAAATCCTTACGAGAGCTACTGCCTTGCTGGCGAGCAAACCTTGATGGTAAGCCATGTAACTTGCACAGGTACTTGTCTAAAAAAGCAAACACTATCTATCAGCTCTAGCTACATATGCAGCATCTTCCCAAACTAAGGCTTTACTCTCAGACCACACAGTCTTAACCCACAGGATTTTGCCTTGCTCTAAACAAGTACTCCAATACAGTGTATTGGAGTTCCTCTTTCTTAATTTTCTGTATTTCCAGTTCAATGTCCTGTACTTTTGAAGCTAGAGCCATCACCCATCACACATTCTGACCTCACTTCAGAGCCTTGCCTTTTTTGATTGATAAGGTTCCTTGTATCTCACACAAATACAATCTAATTTCTTAAAAGCTGCAGATAGAAATATCGGTGGCCTTGACCAGAGTCATCCTGGTACTTGCAGGTTCACATAGTCTTTCCTGTACTGTGGATAATGCAAATGCAGTAGATCAATAGGGCAGCTTGGCTACCTGGGTAACAGAGAACTGCAACACACTGCCTTGCAGCCATGAAGTCTACCAGGAGCTGCGTCACATGGGCTCCACTAGAATGTGCTGGGCCAGAACTGTTACGCAGCTTTTCCACTCCAGGCATGTGGCGTATCTCATAAGAAAGGATCCAGGTACCAGAAGAACCTAAGTTAAAAAGAGAAAGCTGTGGAGAACCTAGTAAAAGAGCAATATTTCAAACACTCACCAGCTTTGGTTAGACAAGCCCTAGCAAAGGTGGAAAACACATCAACAACAGAATAAAGTTAAGGAATGCCTTGTTTTAACTGCATGCATATGCCGCGGTGCAAGTTTCGCCTTAAGTTTGATAATTTGACAAGCTGGTTTATCCCCTGATTGTACCCTCCCTGTTACCTGTCCCTCAAGTTATCCCCTCCCTAGGTGCCTACCCACTATGTTGTCAATCCATGTTTCCCCACCCTTAGTTCTAGAGAACTCCCTGTCCCTCAACCTTGATCCAATCAGTGTCTCCCCAGCCCTGCAGGGGTCCCCCCTTACCCTCGAAGCACCACTGGTGCATGTGACCTGCCCCCCTCTCTCCCCTATTGTGGTTGGCCCTCATCCCAGTATGTAATCCCCTTTCCTCCTCCCATGCAGGGTGTTGATTGGTTATGTTGCTGTACCCACCCGGGGTGCGGGGAAACTGCTTAAAAACCCGTGCACACAGTGCTCGGAGCTCTTGTTTGCCTTCTCCTTCAACCCTTTGTTTGGGCTCCGGCTCCTCTGACCCTTCAATAAACTGGGCTGGATTCCCTGGCTGCAAGAATCTCCTCCTCTCTTTTATCGATCCTGCATCAACGAGCGCTTGAGTGAGCACTGAGCTCACGAGATTCTATGAGGTGCTCACTTTCCGCTCCTGCAGTTTCCCACTCACGCTGCCGCCACTTGGTGTGACTTAGGGAGCTAGTTCAGGCTTCTGGAAAAGGTGTGCAGCGACATGCATAGTTTCTTTAAACAGTGATACAGGGCTGCTATTACCTGCTGTATCAACACTATTCTAAATCTTGGATTCTCTTTCTCAAGAGTTTTATTGGGCCTATTTAGCATATTCCTTGCAATGGGATCTGTTGAAAGATGCTTCAGAAAAATTTATTTTCTGACACAAATTTTCCTATGACTGCTTCATGTGGAGAATGATGTCTCTTTTAAATCTAACAGAATATACCAGATGCTATGGTATGTTATTGACATTTATATTGCCAGAAGTTTCTAGTGTGTTGGTTAGAGTAACATAACAAAAGCTTCTCTTTATACTTTGAAGCCATTCTTTAATCAGTATCTTAATCACCTCCTACTTTTACTCAGGGAATTTATTTTGAGGAGTACGTAGGAGAACAGGAATCTTATCTGAGGGGAAAATATGAAAGAAACCTGCAGGTTTCTGACAGTTTGGTCAGAAATGAAAAGGAAGCATGGAGAACAACAGCAATTAAGGAAGTCCACTGCTAAAAAAGCAATTTCTATTATGTCATGGGTGAAAACTTATTTCCTACAGAAATGGTTTTTTTCTTGGCAGTTATTACAGTCTCTTAGTTAATGTTTGAGATCAAATCAACTCCTGCCCATTCTTGAACGACAGAGGTATAGACAATGTCCCCTCTCAAGACCAACAAAATAATCTTGCTCTGAGTGTTGTTTCTCTGTTGCTCTGAGAGCATCTGTTTGGTCACTAATGTGACCAAACAGATGCTAATGTTCTGGTTTTAAGTTTGTTTGGTTCCAGTCAGTAAATTTATGTTAGTTAGGTTCATAATAGTTTCTTCCCATGTAACCCCTTCCTTCCCCCTCATGATGGTGTCTCCCAAGTTGTTTTCCACCCAGTTTCCCCACCACATGCCTGTTAGTCTTCCTTCTCCTCCCTCAAGTTTCTAAAAATACCTATGCCAATCCCTGTTGGCACTGCCCATACCCTTGTCAATTACCCTGGTTTCTTCTCAAACCTTCCCTGTCATTTATGCTAATCCTTGCTGTGGATTTGTTCCCCAAGACTTTCCCCTCCTCTGTGAGATCCCCATTTGCTCCCTGTTGTCCCTCATCTCTCCCCTAAGGGGTCCCCATTGGCTGGTCTGTGTGCCAACCCCTTGATACTGTACCCTTTATATCGCCTTCCCGAGCCTAGCTCCAGGCCTTTTTCTTTGCTGCCATCCTTGAGGAATAAAGTACTTTTGGACCTGCAAGTGAGTGACCTCTCCTTCGCCTCTTGCCTTGGCTCCCTCGTGGGGAAATACCTCGACAGCAAGCCAACCCACGCCCTGTTGCTGAAGACCAGTGGCGTGCCGGGCTCCTCAGCCGGGCTTCCCATCTGCTCGGCCACTGGTCAGAGAACTGGTCAGCAACAAGTAACACAGATGAAAATCAAGAAAGGACAGTCAGATAGTAATAGCTCCTGGAGAAAAAAAAACACATGGAAGCTGTTATGGATGGAGTTCTGACAGTTTCCTGTTCACTTGTTTCCTGTTCACTTGTAGTTGACCATTGGTATGAGATAATACAGTTATAAGAGTTAGTTGCACCCCCTTCCCCTACCACCCCAACCCTCCCAACCCCACTTACCTGTGTATCCGAACTGTGTCGGATGTCCTGAGGCCGCTGCTCCCCGCTGTTCACGTCCATCGCAACGTCTCGCGAGATCCGGAGTCCACCATTGTGACCGCATAAATTTGCATGGTAAAAGAAGTACTCACTGGCAACTTCAGCGGGGCCCTGTGGACAACAGAGAGTACCAATTAACAAACGAACCTACCACCTTAACAGGACAGTCTCGATGAACCCCTAGACTGAGCCGCTCACCTCACCGAAACCTAAGGTTAGCCCGTAAGTGTGACCCCCTATAGGTTACACGCCATTGGAAAGCCTCCTGGGCTGTACCCACAAGGACGGAGACTTCGACTCTGCCCCTCAGCTCTGCGTGGGACAAAGTCAGCGGCATCCTCCTTAGTGCAGGTGTCCGGCGGGAGCAGCGGCGGCGGTGCGCAACCCCCGAGCCCCCACCCCTAAGCTGTCCCTAATAAAGGCATTTTCCTTGAAACAGAAGTGTCTCGAGCCCGTTTTTGACAGAAGCTAGGCATCTGGGTAAAAATACTGCCAGATACTCCCTGCAGCACAAAACCAGAAATAAATCCTAACAAAATCCAAGTAATAAATTCATGAGGGTCTTTGTTTTGCTAATTCAGAAAGCTTTGAAAGGTCAGTTCAATGTTTTCCCACATTCCTAAGCTTCTAGATGATTTGACTGGGTTTCATAATAATTAGTGTGCGCAGTTTTTCTAGATTTTTTTAAAGCCTTAGATATTGTCCATCACAGCATCTTCTGGACAAGTTACCTGGCTGTGAGTTGATCAGCTACACAATGTACTGCATGAAGAACTGGCTGAATGTCAGAACTTTAGGGGTTTTAGTGTGTGGGGCTACATCTGCCTGGTGAACAATCACCAGTAGTGTTCTTCAGGAATTCATTGTAGGACCAGCTCTGGCCAACAAGTTTGTCAATGGTCTGGGTGCAGGACCTGAATGCACCGAGAGGTGCTGCTGACTCTCAAGGTACAAGAACCTTGCAGCGGGACCTGGATATGTTGGAGCACTGGGTAACTATCAGTGGCATGAAATTAAANCGGAATGGGAATGGTTCAAAGCTGGTTCAGACTGGACATAAGGAAATATTTCTTTACCAGGAGGGTGATCAAACACTAGAGCAGGCTTCATTTAGAGGTGACTGATATCCCAAACCTGTCAGAATTTATGAGGCATTTGCACAAGGCTCTTCATAACTTGCTTATGTACAGCCCTGAATTGGTCAGTAGTGGGACTAGATGATTGTATTAGGTCCACTCCAATGGAAACATTCTAGTCTAGTCTAGTCTAGTCTAGTCTGTTCTCAGTATTTTAGTCTTGCAGATTTAGGAACTATTTCTAAGGATCTGAAAAGGCGAGGGAAATATGTCCACTGTCAGAGGGCTGGAATTTAGTACACAGGACCCCATATACCCATCTGAAATCTTTCACATGTTCACAAGACTCTGATTTAATATATCAAAATTGTGCAAGATTGCCTTGAGTTTTTTTTTTAATACATTCTTGCTCTTTAAAGCCAAGCAGCTCCTACCCTGGGGAAATGTTTTGAAAAGCTCTTGTTGCCATTTTTGTGACACTCAGTCTGACTGTAAAGGTTAGGAATTGGAAGATTAGTAGGTGTTACTCCTTTTTTTCACTTAGTCTTTTAGCTTACACTTGTAAAAAAAAGCAAAAGAAAATAAAAGAAACACTACATTATATCCAACATCCTATGCTGCAGCCACTCTACATATTATATCCACATATAGAGTAGGGTCTGAATGAAAAAGCTGCCCCAGATTTTTTAGACAGAACAAGGCTGGGGTAGATGTGTCTGAGTATTGGCATGAGCTGTCTGCTACCACCTAGTCTTTTCCAAAGCAATATTTTGGCATGCCTTGGAATAGCCATAGGACACTAACTTCTTTAAAGGCGCCCCACAGATGAAAATAAACTACTCCAGAGCATAAAAGAGCTCAGCTGTAAGAATTTAAGGCAAACCATGCCTGTTGTCCTCAACATAACAATTTTACGTACTACTGTAGATGTAAACTAGGCTTGGTTTGACAAAGTAAACCCAAGCTGTTGAAACAGCTACCAAAATGGTGGACTGCTCTTTCCAGGGTTGTCCCATTTAATCTTGATGCCCAGATCCAAGCAACAGCTTTCCACAAGTCCTTCGAAAGGATTTCAGCAGCAGACTTTCGATGCAGACTGTTAGCTGACAAAAGCTAACAGCTGAATCTGTTCTCTAGTGTCACACAGCAGTTTGTTTTTAATATTCCAGACTGGCTAGCCAACAGCCTTGGGAAAGTTACTGCAAGTTTCCTGAAACACAGTATAAAGGCAGTTCTGTTTATCCTGTGCATTTTACATGACAGAGTACAGGAAAGGTTAAATGAAGAGCTGTATGTGCCGATTATTAAGAGTTACAATTGAAGATGAAGAGCATTTTAGACTTTTTATAGCTGCAGTTGTTCCACTTTTGGAAAGAGAATTCTTTTTTTTCAATTTGAAAAATACAGGTTAAATTGCTTGTCAGCTCAGAAAGATGACAAAATACAAACAAGAATGTGACAGGAATTATGGGGCGTCATATCTTGGCTTTCATAATCTAGAATTAAATCATGGGCAGCCTTTCACAGTCATTTGGTGCACTAAATACAAAACTTTTAAAGTTTCCAATATATAATCTGTAGAATTCTTGTATGAGCATCTCCAGTCTTGATAAACTGGATATATTAACAAAGGGACATACTACAAACTGGAAACCAAAGGACTCAGTTAGCAATTAAAATGTTCTGCTCAGAGTCTACACATTCTGGAATAACAAATGATACAATTATTGTCTCTGAAACTTGCAACATTTATGTAGTGTGCTATTATGGTCCAGAGCTTGGTTTTGTTTATTTTTTATTGAAGGTTTTTTAAATGGCCAAAAGGCAGTAAGACGATAAAAAAGGATAACTGAAATGTTATGACAACATATCTTTGCCATTGGCAATAGCAGCTGATGATACACAAATAATTTTTGAGTCACAGAATACTAGAGGGGCACATTTCTAGTATGCCAATCTTTCAGCGTGATTGCACTCCTAAATAAACTCGTATTTTGAGATAGTATTGTTTTCTGGCTTCAGGTTGCACTTTCTTTATGTGCTTCATTGTAAGATATGCTAATTGTGTTGAGTCTGAAAGCTGGTGGCATAAAATTCTTTAGCTGAACTGCAGATCAGACCATGTAGGTTTTTAACCAATAAATTGTGCCTCCCTTCTCATAGGAGTTTGAGGAAACTTAAATGAAGTGAAACATTAGCGGTAAAAGCCTTGCTTCATTAATTGTACTTCTTTAAAGTGAAAAGCATGGGAATTTTGGTTAAGGATCCAGGTAACTGGATTAGTTAGCCGTCTTCAGCCGTAGCTGCACAAATTGGGAATTCTTGGTTTCAAAATAGAAACTTTACTGCTTATTATACAACTGCATCCTTCCCCTCCATAAGAATCAGCCATGCCTTAGTGCACTTGATTTGTCAGCCAGTGACAATGAGACTTCTGCCCAGGTAAAAATATCAATATATGTTTTTTAAACTGTCTCCTTTTCTCATCATCAATATCCATTATTCAATTCAGGATCTTCCACGGTAATTCTGCTCTCAAAGCTGTAACTGCACCTCTAACTGTGGGCAACTGACAAGGTCATATAATCCAGTCTTCCTTAAGAAAATTAATATAATAAATATGATATGATATAGTATGTGACATTCTACCTACAGGTTTTTTTCTTATTATCCCTAGGGTTCTAATAATCTTTATTATTGTTTTGCTGGTTCCTATCTGATACATAATTATTATCTCAAACCAGAAAAATCTGTTTCCATATTTCATAATGATTCCCTAGAAGAACTTCAGAAAAACTAGAAATTCCTATTACAGTTTGACCTAAACACATAGCACTGACACTTGCATAGCACAGCTGCTTTCCAAGAACACTTGTGTATATTACTCACAATGATCTCTATAAGTGGATTTCTCAGTGCATAGATTACTGGAAATGGACATTCTGACCCTGGAAATTAAAAAAACAGTATCCTCTTTGTTCAGAAACAACGTTGAGAAACAAATCTCAGGTAACGATCATTTAGCATTACTGAAATTGTTTCACTAAGACATGTTTTCATTGAGGATCTATGTTGACAAATGGAATTTTTGCAGCATTTTCCGCTTGCACTTGGAAAGTCCTGCTTTGAGTGCTGCACCCTGTGTACTGCAGCTGGCTAGGGGTGTAGAGTAAGGTAAAGATACTTTTCATCACTTTCTGCAAAGAAGAGTGCAGGACAACGTCAGTGTTCCACTACGCAGAAAGGTAGCTCTGTTACTTCCTCAAGTACTGATTTTCCTCCAAACCAGAACAGACTTCTCTGTTAAATGATCTTAATTGTGGAAGTAAAGGTGCTTTTTCTCACTCCCTGAAAAAGCATTTCAGACTGCTACATGCATCCAAGTTCAGTCTTTCTACCAAACTTCTTCCTTTCTGCTGCTAAACACACTGGCAGGTATAATGTATTTCAGGGTAGGGAACAGTAGTAAGAACAACTGAAAGTCTTTAAGCAAGAGAAAGAGAGAAAAAGACAAACTATGACTCAAGGTAATATCTTCCATGGAACTTGGCAGGTGAAGGAAGTCTGTTGTCTGTAGTAAAGATATGAAAGAAATGCATATATTTTAATGTTTGAAGCTAGTGAAGAGTTTTTAAAATTTTTTTAACCAGTGAAAAACACAGATTTCCACTAAAAATATCCCTTGTGCAGATACATAGAATGTTTAAAAACTAGTATTTTCAGAGTTTAACACAGAAATTTAATTTATTTCATGGAAATCAGTACTTAATTTAACATCTAATGCTCCGGTGACAGTATTTGTGAAAACCTTTAATCCACTCAGCACAAAAAAGCCCAAGAACTGCACAGCCTCCTGGAGAAAGGTCTTCATGCTATGTTGAATACACGTCAGGAAACCTGCTGTTATGCCTGTCTCTTTGTCACATGAAGCAGGTAAATCATGGAAAGAAAAAAATTTTCTTAAAGCCATGAGTTATATTTTAAAAAATCTAATTTATGTAAACATTAGGCAGCCATCTTAGAATAACGAAGAAACAACCTGGATGCTCAGTGCAAAGTACCATTTTCTCTGAATCCTGGACACACGGATGCATTCATGTTTTGTGTAAGACTTTCTGCCTCAGCCTAAGCTCCCTCATTCTTCACCAGTGCTATTTGATTCCTGCCCTTTGATGTGCTGCTCTGCCATCCACTGGCCTCTCTATTCCTGACAGTGTAGTGCAAGAAAAAACCTGATTTTCCTACATACCTCAAACTGATTATTTGAAGCACACCCATGTGAAGCATCTTTACAGCAAATAAAGCATTATTTCAATGCGGCACTTGTACCCTTCCAAAAGGAAGAAGTCTAAATCAAGTGTTGCTAAGGAATGGGACATAGGCCATCTAGCACTCCAGACTACCTGGGTCACACCTATCCTGGGTACCACTGAGATACTGAACTCTCCATGCACTTTGACTCTTACATAACAGTGGTGATTAATTTCCACTGGAATTAAAAGGGAAATATGAAATACCCATGCTTTGGAAGTCTAAGACCAGTAAGTATTTAATTGTGGACTGAACACATAGCTATCTAAAGTGAGGCTACATATTGTAAAATCAAAACATAAGAGTTGAGAGGCCTTGAGTGCTACTTACCTGCATATATGAGTTAATACCAAATGTGGGAAGACAAATTCCCACAGATTGGAAAGGTCCCTCTAGCCTTTGCAATTTCTCTGTTAATATCTTATGGCTGTGCTTTGCATATTAAAGACCATATTGCTTGTCCATGGAAGCACTAACATTAGATAATAAAGCTTATTGCACTTTCAACTCCTCACAAGTTATTTTTATGTTTTGAAAATTAAAATGATACTACTAAACCAGAACTATTATGCATTTAAAATGTTTTGGAAAGCTTTTACAATTTTACAGAAAAAGGTAAACCCTATCCCCCCATTAGAAACAATTAACAGATTGTTAACGATTTCTATTTTGATCTGTGTAAGAACATGGTACTCACTAATTTTTAATTTAATATAAGGCATAAATACGATACTCCATATTTCCATGTTCACATGAAAGCACAGCTTTTTGTAAATGACATCAATATTCTACTATGATTAATGAAATCCCTTTCTGTAGCACGCATCCAGATAACTCAGGGACACCAGATGCTCATACTGCCCCACCACTTAAGCAAGAGTGCTCACTCCTGAATTCATGTCCTGATCATTAGAAGAAAAATACTCTTAAATAGCATCAGAAGAGTTGCTGCTCTTGTCTTGTTAGATAGTGTATCCTTTGAAGAGACTTTGCCAAAGTACATGCCCCCACATATGGCTTACACTTCTGCTTTCATTAATGAAACATGGCAAGCATTAGGATGTAGTTACCCAACTTGACAGCCTGGCACACACCTTTTATTAGAGAGCAGAATAGCTACAGTTTCCATAGCCACCAAATTGCCCCTTATTTTAAGTGGTTTAAATTCTCCAGGGCTAAAAGACAGCTGTGTGTTTTACTCTTGTAATAATGAAGAACATGTTCCTTTTAATGATGGTCATATTAGACACTGTCTTAATCGTTGTTAGTTGGAAGCAATTACTTTAGATCAGTTTCCACAAAATAGAGGGAAAAAGAAGACAAAGATCAAGATGTAACATTCTGATGCTATGAACAAACTACTGATGAACACAGAACAAAGGAGTGGAAGAAAAAAGGGATTCTCAATTGAAATGTATTAACAGTGATGAGACCCCAGATGCAGTGCCAACTACCACCAACTGAAGGACTAGGTGAACAGAGAACCCTTGCACATTAGAAGCAGAGGCCCATCCCAGTACCAGGACCTGCAGCTGTGAACTGCTGCATCAGGAGAGCGAAGAGGAGACCTGTACACCATCCAGTGTTACTGATCAGAGGACACAGCAATTCAGAAACAGGATGACCTCAGTTTCTGATGTATGCCCTGTAGCTAATGTCTACCAAAAACATAATACATACAATAGGGCATAATTGCTTTTCAACAGGCTAAAGGCTGATTTCTGCTAACATATCTGAATCAAAGGTAAAACACTGAAATACTGAGAAGTCCAGGGATTTTACTACAAAAAAATCAAAACCAGAGAGAAATATATCAGACATTAAGAGAAATAGATTGGCAAAATTTGTGAAGTTTCTCTTCACCGACTCCTGATCCAAGCAGCACCCTTATTAGCTTCATTTGCATTCAGTGTTTATATTACTGTTAACTAGCTAGTCTTAAAAGTTATGTAAATCAGCATAGAGATGTTACAAAATTTCACTGGGTGTTAATTAAGTGTTCTTCATGGGAATTTTGCCTTCAGTAAAGAAGCAAGAGAATCAGACTCACTGTTTATGGAGGTGATTACCTGTGCTGAAGTGCTTGCTCCACAGACCCACATTAAGATACCACATGTAGTGTTCTGCTGACCCTTTTGAATCAAATATTCAGCAGAATAAAATATTATATTATGTTTCATTATTCTGTTTTTAGTGCAGGATAGAATACTCTACTAGCTAATACTTTCATATAAGACAGTGTTCTACTTGTCACAAAACTGGGAGAAGCTCAGCCACAACTGGGGATCCTGATCCTCATTTTGACCTGCCTGGCCCCTCAAGTGGTGACTGGGCTTGCTATCAGTCATCCACAAACAATTGCTGTTTGGGTCTCAATCATGTGGGTGTAGTGAACTGTCGCAGTTTAGGAGACAGCCATGCGACAAGACACACTGTGTTTGTGCAGCAACAGCTCACTTTATTATAAAGTTCTGATTTCCTTATATACCCAAGAAGCCCATGAGGTTAATCCTCATTGGCTGAGCTGGTTACCTGCTGGTTAACCAGCCAATAGCGGCCTGAGTCTCCAACGGCCTGGGCCTGCTCTTACTGGTCGAGTTATATAAGTAAGGTAATTATGTAACTGATCACGTATTTCAGTTATAAATTTGTAATTCTTTATACTTTGAGGCCTACAGGCCAGCTGTAGGCCACCACAGTGAACTGATGTTTGTGCTGTTTTGGAGGAAAGGAGGACTTTTGCTTGGTCTTGACAATGGAGTTACAGTTGTTCTCCTATCTCTACCTATGACTGATCACACTTGTGTCGACGCTGAGCTCCAGAGCATCTATGAAAGAAAAAACCCCTAAATTTCAGTATTTTTATTATCTCCAGACATACTTTCTCTGAGCTATCTTCAGGTCCACAACCAATTTGTCTTTTTAGCTCAGATTATTCCCAAATTGGGAAAAAAGCTGTCAGAGATATTTTTTTAACAAGCACCATGCCTGCCCATATCACCTTGCCAATAATTGTAAATCTGGATTGCTTTCTGTGGATTGTGTGTGTCAGGCAAAAGTGAAAAGAAATAAATTAGAGGTATTATGGTAGCTGAGATCACAGATTTTGAATTAAGCTGTTTGGTGCAGTATTTTAGATTCACATTTGTTAAAAATAGCTGTCAAAGTTTTATATCAATCTGTTAGCACAATACTCAATTTCTCTTTCTCCTCAAGCAAGGTTGCCTGGAAACAGGGAAACAGTCTGAGAAATCTTTTTCTGAAAGTGTTGTAACACTGGAGAAATCAATATGGCCACTTTGGTTTTATTCAGAGGTTTAGAACCTCTGAGATTAAAAACAAAAAACAACCAACCAACTTGCAGTGATCTTAAATACACCTGGTGCAACTAGCAATTTGGAGGCAAGTCTTTGTTCATCACCCAATGATCTGTCATTTTCACAATCGTAGTGTACATCGGTATCTCTCCTGCTGCAAGTAATAATCACATTCAAGGGAGAGTTCATCATGTAACATGCAAACCCAGGGCTGACTGGCTTCACAGGGAGAAATAAAAGCAAATTATTTGTAGCCACAAACCGTGAAATTGCAGCACGAGGTACAGTGAGATCACAGAATCTGTATTCGGAAGATAAACAGAAGTCTTATGGCCAGAGTAGCTCATTCAAGTGATGCTGCTGAAGAGACACACACCTAGGTTTGTTATTAGTTCATATTTTGTTTCATGTCATGCACCGCTGATAAGGGCATGTAGGCAATGACAGGCACCAACAGAGTGATGACTGGGGTCAGTTATATTAACTGGTCAAGGGGAGAGATGATCATGCAAGGTTTTTTAGAAACAGTTCCAAACTGTGAGTCTCTCATTTGACTGTGCTGAACTCTCTGCTGATGAATAATGGCCTTCAGGGAACACTTAAAAAACATAAGCATCAGTCACTGCGAAGAGCTTTTTGAGAAAAACAGCTAGGTTGCGGGATTTTTTCTAATGCCAAAGATTTAAAAAAGCTTTTAATTTTTTTCTTTATTGGATTATAAAGAGGTTAACGAATCCAATACACTGTTAACTATATGAAAAAACATAATCACACAGCTTATTCCTCTGAAGTTCTTAGGACACACATATGGGTTTAAATGTACTGCTTGATCAGGCTCCACAAGTTTTTGACAGCTGCACCTTGACACAGGTGACCCTGCTCCACACCACCTCCCACTCCCTGCAGTCATGCTCTTCTATTTTCCACATTTTGCAGCATCTTGCCTTTGTAGACAAGAGACAAGCACAAAAAATGCTGAACTATGAATATGCTGAATATTAAACCATGAGTGCAACAAGCACAGGTGGATGAAAAATGTTTCAGTGGAATGAGTTGCAGCATTGTCCAGTCAAGACTTCAGGCAGATGCAGGTAAAGCAAAAAAGAGTAGTAGGAGGAGAAGACAGTGCCTGCTGGAAGAGCAGGGTGGACAATTTATATTGAATAATTAATATGCTGTGCCTCACTATTCTCATTCTTCACAGGTGATCTGTCAGCAGGCTCATTGGTTTCCTTTTAATTTTCTGAGGTGAAAAAGGATCCAGCTTGATTTCTGTCAGTGATATTTTTTGCCACCAGTGGGGACAAGAGGGAGCACTTAGGATGCAGGCTCATCAGTTACACTGGTTGCTTTTGACCATACAAACATGTCTGGTTTTTGTTTCCTTGCTTGGAGAGTGACATTCTTCAAAACCTGGTCTTGCTACAACTAAATTTACTCCAGAATTACAATTGACTTGATATGAAATATCCTGCAGTCATATGCTCAAATCAAATAAGTGCAGCATGGGTACTCACACTGAAAATAAAAACAAAGCCTCAGAGAGAAGTTTATACTCCACATATATGAATTTTCCTGTCCAAAAGGTTACTTGCCAGTAACGTGAGTAGGTCAATTCCTGTTCTTATTTACACCTGAGAAGGATAAGTGTAATTCATTTGTAGCCAAAAGTTGCTGCAGTTTATATATTTAACAGCAAAATTTGACACGAGGCAGGAGGGCCAAGAGTCAATATCAAGCAACCTTTTGAGTTTTGTGGCCTTCAGCTAGAGCTATGATGACTCAAATAATATAACATGCAATTTCTATAACCCTACAGGGACGCTGTTCATGAGTAAATGCAAATTATGGTGAACTTATGCATCCCTGGAGATTTACTCAAAGAGAATACAGAAATGATTGCCTTTGGGATGAATGAAAACTGCAGTACTCACTGTGCTATACCCACATCAGCTTCTGTGAGCAAGACATGAAGAATGATGGCAACAGAAAGAAGAGAATTGTTCTCAGGAGGGTTCCAAAAGAGCTGCTCCACGGGTGAACGCTCGTCAGAGAAGCTGGGGTATCTCCAGGGCAACTTGTTTTTATGACTCTCATGCCACAAGCATAAGGTGTTGACCCGTACAGCCCTATAGATGTAGGCCTTGGATTTCAGCAGTCGCTCAATATAGTCTCTGCCTGCACATTGCTGTAGCACTGTTTTCAAGAGCAGTTAATTCATGGAGAAAACTCAGCAGCTCTAATATGGACACCAGCACTCAGATAGATGTAGCTTCTTCTCCACTGACACAGATGTTTGTATGCTAAGGTGCTCAAGGATATAGGGGAAATTTTAAGCATGGGCAGAACAAGAAACAGCCATCAGGAAATCATTATCAAGTAAAAAACCCATAGTTTAGAATGTGGGGTTTTTTCAGGAAAATTAACCATAAATGGTATTTTATTTATAATTTACTAATGCAAGGATCACTCTGAACCTTTTTCTTAATAACATATAATAAAAATGCTAGTACTTCAGCGGTTGGGGGTTGTGGGTGTGAATTGCAGTCCCATTCACCTGAGTTCCACCTCACCCCTGATCACCTACTACCTCTAATGACCACTCTCTGTAGTCTGCTTTGTTGCGCAAGGCTGGTGGGAGGGTATGCTGCAGTTTTACTCCCTGAAAGCTCCATTTACCTCACTGAAGTGTTATTACACTCGAAAATAGAGCAGTGCTAATTTATTTGAGACAGACACAAGTGAAGTGCCTACAAAGTAAAACAGTGTCTTTTCTGTAGTGCCTTGTCTTTGTTGTGTTCTGCAAGATGGGTCACCCACAAAAGAGGCTTTCAGAGGAGCACTCTTAACTGTTCAAGCAGAAGGCTTTATTCAGAGGGATCTTTAATTAGAGGCTGTAAGAAATGGTAGTGTGGAAAGGATCACAGAATACACTTGGGGTTATAATACTGAAAGCAAAGGAGGAACTTGAACATTGTGGCAAGATAACAGAAGAGGGATATGGGTCAGAAATTACAGATGAGTTTTAAGATTATTTGGTTGAGCCATTCACTGAAACTGATCTTTATACAGCCTACTTGAGATTTCTAGCCCAGGCATTTCAAGTTTCATGCTAAAAGGAAATGGTTTTCTGGTTTGCCTTGCCACTTTCAGGTATTTATTATGCACAACAGGTGCTTTGTGAATATCTGAGAGCAGCTGAATTTTAATAGCAATGTTAAGTTCTGTAAGTCTGTAACTCAGACGATGTCTAAGACCCTACCATAGATTTTCATGTTTGGTCGGTCACATGGCTTCTCCATACACATGTTGTACAGTCTGAAACTCTCTTGGGGAAAAAGAAATCTTATACAAAGTGGATTTCACTGACTTATTAGCCCTCCTTCCTTAGGTACTTAAGAACAACTAGCCATTGCATTTAGAGTAATTACACTTGGCCTGGTCAATGAAAAAATTGCTTGTCTACATGAGGAAGCCCAATTTGAAAATCCATTTATTTCAAGAGTGCAGGGGGGCCTTCTCCCTCATTGTGTTTCACATTGCTCTCCAAATCTCAACTGAACATACTGCTGTATTACAACAAATCTGCAAAACCAAAAATTGTTTCTTTTTTGAGCTGTCCATTTCATGGAAGGAGGAGGGAAATAGCCTCTGAGTACATTTGCAGAATTTCCTTGTCTTCATCCTGAAGAGCATTATTCTTGTTCTGATACTGAACAGGAAACAGTGCAGAGGAGATCTAAAAAAGAACCTGAAGGCTGATTGACACGGAGAAATTCAGAAAGCTGCTACGTCCCCGTGCTCTCCCCCTGCTTCCCATTTTATTAAGAAACTGCGAAAACTGGAAGGAACGCCAAAGATGACATCAGCACAATGGAAAACGTGCTGCCTTCCTCAGGCAACCTGCCGTGAGGAGCTCACTGCTGCCTTCGGGCCAGACACTAACGCCGGACAGGCGCCACCACAAGAAATAACACTATTTAACAACCAAGACAGAACTCGGGAACAAAAAGCCAGCCACAGCAGCCCCCAAGCCGGTGACGCGTCCACTCAACCTGTGAGGGCAGGGCGAGGGCGGCAGCGGCTTCCTCAACTCTCCTGACGGGCCTTAAAATGGCGGCGGAGGAGCTGCGAAGAGGGAGGGAGAAGCACCGGCACGGGCGCTCGCAGACTCTCCTGACATGGGCTTAGACGGCGCTGCCGTGAGGCGGGAGCTGAGGGTGCTGTTAGCTAACAAGCACCTGCACCAGGCGAAAGGCGCTCCGGGCGGCGGGGGGCGAAGGGGGAACATGAAGCACTTGCAGCCCTCCCTCCTCTCTCTTCCCCCTTGGCTCTGCTCCGCGCCGCCCGGAGCAGCGCATGCCAGAGCCAGCTGGGGGAAGTCAGTGTCGGGGAGTTTGTGTCGGGGAAAGACTCAGCCCAGAGAACAGTAATTAACAATTTAAACAAAGTACCGGTGGTGGGTTTTTCTGGTGGGGTTTGGTGTTGTTAGTTTTGTTGTTCTTTTGGTTTTGAGGTTTTTTGCCTGTTCCCTTCAGATTTACAGACAGAAACTAATAGGCCATGTATGATCTAATGGTAGAATGCTTTTTTCTTCTTGTCATTTTTGCCTATGATCTTGGGAGCCCAGGAGATAATCGCTCCTTAAATGATATATGAGTATACCTTGCACTTGACAGACAACCAGAATTTAGCGTGCTCAAGAACAATTATTTTTGCACTGGTTTCTCAAGGTGCTCATGCCTGACTGATGACCAGTGACAGGACCTGAGGGAATGGCCTGAAGCTGTGGCAGGGGAGGTTTAGGTTGGATATTAGGAAAATATTTTTCATGCAGAAGGTGGTTAGACACTGGAACAGGATCCCCGGTGAAATGGTCACAGCACCAGCCTGACAAACTTGAAGGAGCATTTGGACAATGGTCTAAGCACATGGTGTGATGTTTGGGCATGGTGTCGTGCAGGGCCAGGGGTTAGTTAGATGGTTCTTGTGGGTCCTTTCCAGCTCAATGTATTCTGTCATTCCATGATGTCAGGGTAAGCACGGCACAGGGGGTAAGATTTTTTTTGCAAAAGCACAACCTTGTAACAGCTGCAGCCACCCCTTCTTTTTTTTTGGTGCAAAATACACCATGGGATGCACAGAGATGGTGTCAAGGCAGCACACAGCCCTGCACACATTTCAGATGGACTCACTATTTAAAGCTGCTGTAGCTAGAGATGGGGAAGTAGGAAATATTTCTTATATATTACATTTCTTATATATCACTGAGCTCGGTCAGGTGGGATTACTGGCTGACATCTGTTCAACTCTATCTTGAGTCCAGACAGCTGGCTGTCAGGCTGAAGTGTCCAATGTGGGAAGTAGTCAATCTCAACAGAAGATTTTGTAGTTGCTTATGTTCACAGAATAAACTGGAAGAGACCCACAAGGATCACTGAATGTTATAAATAAACAGGGCAGGAGATGGTTATTAGCTCCTTTATATGCCTTTATTAAAATGGGGAAGCTCGAGGGGTTGCCTGCGCCACTGTCGCTCTGCCGAGGAGGAGGTGCGCTTCGGTCCTGCCACTCAGCCGCACAGCCACTGCAGAGCCGGGAGTTCGCCCTCACAGGAGTCCCAGGAACTCAATTTGGCTCGTTTAGTCCGGGGGTGTCTCTCTCTCTGGGCGTCCTTTAAGTTATGGCGAAGATCTTGAAGCTATCTGCAAATACCTTGGAATGTTGCTGATGTGGTGCCATCTTTTATAAATCTGGATCTCGTGTTGGCTCGTCTTTGTCTAGGATTTCTAGTAGGAACTCAGCTTCCGGTGGCAGCAGGGCTTTATGGGAGTTCCAGTCATTTTCATAGAGGTGGTGGCAACAGTTTGACAGGCAGGCTAGTCTCTAACAGGAAACAGGAAGTGGGGCAAGGGGAAGTGAACCAGGGAGTGACAGAGGGCAAAGGAACATATAACATGCTACTTGCAAGGTAGATAACTAGTGTCTGGGATCCGGAAGGGGTACAAACATTTTGGGGATGGGGTACAAACAGGGTACAAACACTTCAGGAGGTTATTTTAACATACAACAGTCAATGAAGTGCAACCACAAACTTTAACACTTTGTATACCTAACGTGTAATCCGGAGTCTCTGAATTTTTATTTACTTCACTGAATGCAACTGACCCTGCACATGACCAGCCCCAGGAGTCACACCATTTGCCTGAGAACACCGAGTGCTGTGACCACTTCCTTGAAGATTCTTCCCCTTGGTGAAGAACCTTCCTCTGATATCCAGCCTAAACCTCCCCTAATACAACTTCAGGTCATTACCTGGGATTCTGTTGCTGGGCGCCACAGAGGGGAGATCAGTGCCTGTCCCTTCATTCCCCCTCACAAGGAAGTTGTGACTGCAGTGAGGTCTCTCCACAGTCTCCTCTGGGCTGAACAGACCAAGTTATTGCACCCGCTCCTTATACGGCTTCCCTTTGAGGCCCTTTTACCTTAAGTTAATAATTACCTTTAATTATTTAATGTCCTTCTCATATTGTGGCACTCAAAACTGCCCCCAGCACCCGAGGTGAGGCCACCCCAGTGCAAAACAGAGCGGGACAATCCTCTCCCTTGCTGGCTAGTTATGCTTGTGCCTGATGTACCCCAGGACAGGGTTGGCCCTCCTGGCTGCCAGGGCACTGCTGACTCATGACCAGGACTCCCACGTCCCTTTCCACAGCGCTGCTTTGCAGCATCTCATTCCCTGGTTTGTCCATGCATCTAGGGTTGCCCCATCCCAGATACTGAATGCGGCACTTTCCCCTGTTGAACTTCATATGGTTGGTAATTTCCCAGGTCCTCTAATTTGTTGAGGTCTCTCTGCAGGATCTCACTGCTCTTGAGGGAGTCAACAGCTCCTCTCAGTTTTGTATGATCTGTGAACTTAGTATCCCTTCCAGTCCTTTGTCCAAGATGTTGAAGAGCACAAGCCCTAAGATGGAGCTCTATGGGTCCACCACAGTTTCACCCCTCAGTCTCAGCCCTGATTTCTTCCCAGACCTGGAAACAAATCTCCTTTTAGCCTGCTATTTTGCAGACCCAGGGAATTCAGTTGAAGATTGGCTTAAGTATTTAAATTTACTGATTTCTTACTGTACTTTGATCTGCCTTTCATGGATTCATGGTAGCTGCAGCTACCATGAATCGAGAAGCTTCAAGTGTAAATCTGGAATGGGATTCAGAGTCAAGTTCTTATTTTGGTGCAGTGTAAGGTATCTGTTACAAATTCAGGACATTCAACTTCTCTCACTGATACTGAAAGAAATTACAAGAAATGAGTAGAAGGCCTGCCATGTACATGACCTGAGCAAGCCAGTTTATATTCTCAGTTACACTGCTGTAAAAATAAGGTAGTTCATTAAATTCTAGTGATGCCAGGTGTATACCGCTGCAACAGTCATATATATATAAATGTATTTGCATTTTTCTTTAGTGTGATTGATCTAAGGCTTGGAAAGGCAACTTGTGAGTTTACAGAACATTCACCGTTAATCCACAGAGTGGTGCTGTTGGCATATTCTGGATGTACTGCAGCAGAATACAGATGTTCCTTCAGACTGTTTAATTTAGCTAAACTTTTGTCCAGGTGGCATTGTAGCTAAGGATAGAATTTAAACAAAATACATTTATTTTCCAGGCATTCAGGCTTTCTGAGCAGTAAGTGCTCTATTCTAATTGAAATTCCATGTATCCATATTAGTTTTCACGTTTTCAGGCAGGTTCAGGTGATGTTATTGTTGTTTAAAAGTGAAAGCTAGTGTTCTTTGGCCCAGTGCAGGACTGGAGAGGGCTGTCTGTTGTTGTCACAACTTTTGTCTTCATTGTATGAAGAAGTGTGTCCTGAGGGTTTTAGCTGTGGACTTCTCTGTCTGGAAAGGCTTCTTTCAATGTGAGACTCTACAGACAGGGGAGCCAAGTGAATGAGCCAGGGTAACCCCTCTTGCTGACTAACTGATGTGTGTGATAGTTACTGGTGTTCTCTACTTCATGATTGTGCAGAAACACAGTCTTGGGTCAAATTTCTCAACATTATGCCACCATATGCTTTTGTCTAAATTCTGCCATGACAGTTTAACACTCTGAGAAGAAAAGAATATTTCGGTTCTGATGCCAATAAACTCTTGGCCTTTCTGAGGCCATTACCAGTAAATCCTGTTTATACCATTCTGTGCCACACTAATAAATTACTCTTGCTCCTTTAAAATTTACTGCTATACTGGTTATTGTGGAGAATTAGGCTACCTTTACCTGAATGACTTACCAGCTGCAAATTCACATCAAGTTCTTTTTATCTTGTCAGATAAATCAGCCCTCACAAGCCTTTCTGCCCTTTTCCTACAGTCTCTTTTCTGTCTACTTTGACTCCTTGACTGTTAATTTCAGAAGGAGAAAAGTAACTGCTGCTTCACAAAACCATATGTCTTGATTTTTCTTGGGTGTCATTGCATAGTCTGGCTTGAATCTCCCCTAATTACACCATAATAGTATAAGTCCAGACTTTTTTACCATTATTATAAAGCAGAATTTCAGAAAATTTGGGTTTGAGATCTCAGTTGATGTGGCCAGTTCTGTGAAAATCACTCTGACCTGGTTTTTAATCAGTGCTCTCCCAGTTGGCTTAAAATATTTACGAGATATTTGCATGAATGTATTGTGAGAGACACTTGATATATTTTATCAAAAAATTAATTGCTATTATAGAATGGATAAAAGATTTCTAATGGCTTAAAAACCTATGCAAGTTGAAACAAGAAGACTAGATCTCCTGAGGACAGTGTTAACTCTTGTTTGAGAAATTTGGAGCAAATTCTGTGCAAAGAGCCTATATTTCTTTACAGGGAAAATGCTTGCTTTATATCTGTGTGAAACACTATTATGTATTAAGGCTGCACAGATAATATTGCAAAACTTTGATGAAAATGGAACACATTGTCAGTGGAACACTTAATTAATGTGGACCATGAGTCTGGTGATTTCTTATCTCTGCATCAGCACATACAAGGTCTAATTTCATAAAAGCTGACTTTTTTTTCTTTGCTTAAACTTACTTTGCTATATACTTCACTATCTAACTTTTCACAGTTTTGCTTATAGATTTAAAATTGAGTATCACAAATTTCATTAAAATTCACAAATTTTGCCAGCGACAAGTTGTGAAAAACCTTTATTTGAAAGAGTAGTTTCTTCAGCTGTGTCATACCTCCAGTATAACTGTCACTGTTCTCTGAGATGCTGTTTTTAGTTGCCAGAAAGTTCAGATCTTGAGGAGGATAAATATTCTGTGTTATGTATCTTGTTGAGGCTGATATGTATCTAAAGTTTAAGCTCAAGTAGTTCTGCATTTTCTGGGAATATGTACAGGATGTATGTACTGGGACTATGTACTTGATTTGTGCTTACTCAATAAAATCTTTTTTGGAGCCCTGAGATAAATTTTGCCTAGAGATCTCAGCTTGCACTGGGGGTTCTGTATCTCTGTCACACCTTTCCAGCTGCCCATACTGTATACCAGTGTCAGGCCCACAGAACCGCAAGAGCATACTTACTTCCAAGATGAGCCTTTTTCAGTACTTGCCCTCACTGGGTATGTAGAGGGCCTCTTCCAGATTAGATGCTGGAACAGGTAGTCAGGATAGTCAGCTCTCATCACTATCAGAGCAAAGCAGCATAAGGACCTTGTTGAAGAACCATTCCCTCAGGTAGAAAAATGCTTTCTGCCAGAATTTGAGAGTTGAATGTGGAATTTCCAATCTATACTTTCCTCCATGGTCAGACAACTAGTTTGAAATAGACTGGCAAAATATGTTTCATATTTTCTTTTATTGGCTTACCTAGTTAAAGGTCAACAACTTATGTGCATAAGCAAGGGCTCTTTCAGCCCCAAACAAGAATCCATATGGTCTGGAATTTCTATTTTTGCAGCAAAAGAACAAAGTTAATAACATCACAAGGAATTTAATGCTCCAGAGTTAAGCACTCCACTCTCCCAGATTTGTGATCGGCAGTCATTCCTCCTTCTTGCCTTATTTGCTATGACTCTTCCAGATACTACAACAAATAATTCAGGGATTCTGGAGACAGCAGCCTTATTTACTGGATAGCCTTCCTGCATTCCCAAACCATCTGTTCTCTACCCCGAATTTTGCAGAGGCTGTTTGGAAAAACAGACTATATTCAGATGATTAGAAACAGCAGAATACATCTGCACAAAAGGGCGAAGTTTCAACAACCTTAGTATTCTTAGTTTCTAGCTGAAGATTTTACACTGCAGAGTGTTTGATTTTCCTTAGTTTAATGTAACTTCATAGATGGAGAAGAGGTTGTAAGATTACCTGAAGAAAACCAAAATACTGATGCAGGAATAATCTTATATTGTTTGAAGTGGAAATAAACCAGATAGCAGAACTGCGGGAATTATGTGATGTAAACAGATTTCTCCCTTTAAATGTTTATTCAACTTCCTTTAAGTTCCATTTTGTTTCCTTTCCCCACTGGTTAAAATTAATGAAGAACTGGTGAGCTGCAATTTTATAGAAAGGCACAGACTTAATTTTTGAAAGTACTTTGTTTAGAAAAAGACCAGTGTAAAAGAGTTCAATCTGTTTAGTTCAAGTAACAAGAAGACATTGGGCACTGGCCAGTTCCAGCAAGTCTGGGGCTGTAATCTTTGCAGGCATAGCTCCATTGACTCCCCCGAATAAGCCCAAACACTCTCCAATTGTTTTTACTTTCTTTTCTCTCAAAATGGAATTTGGCATGGCTGCGTCTCTGATCCTGTGGTGCTCTGACAATACTGGTGCAAACCCTGAGGACTGCAGGTGGGGAGTGTTGCACATAGCCATGCAGAGTTAAACAGTGATAGCAATTCTCTCCTAGCAGTTGTTACACATCCTAATTTTGTGGTCAACTCTTGAATTGTGTAAGTATATCTATGACTGTGTTTCATGTACTCTTTTAACAAAGAAGTAAAGAAAGGGAATTATTTTCTGGCCTTTAAAATATTCTCCTTTCCCTGCTCCTAAACACTAGCCATAATCAATGAGAGTATCTTTGGAAACATTTAATCTGTTCAGCAGTTAGGCTTCATTATTAGTGAATGGCTAAATTCACATGCCCACCAGTATTCTTTGTAATACTAATAGCCTGAATTAGAAAGAGTCTGAATTTCGCAGTGTGAAACTCATGGTTTAGTGTCTGCCTCCTAGAGAAAGTGGCTCCATGTCTTCCTCTTCCTTATGTGTCTTTTCTGTCTCTCAGGTTCTTCTGGGGCATCATTAAGACTACATATTAGCCAGGTGACATTTGTCTGAAAACAGGGTCCTTTTGGGAAAATGTGTGTTTTTGCATAGGATGAGACAGAGAGTAGGGAAATAGCTGAAGATTAGCTATTTTCCTTTATACTTTATCCCAAAACATTAATATTTTGGTTGGTTGGTTGGTTTTTTGTTTAAATGACTTCGTGTTAAGTATTAACATTTGCTTTGGAAATCTAGTAATCTTCTGTGGAGATAGAGGGTAATACTCCATATATTCTGCTTTGATGTTTTCAAAAGTATGTGCCTAGTTATGTGTCAGGATAGATTCACCTCATAGTACCCATTGCATTTCCATGTGGTAATCTGGACCTTTTCCATTCTGGATTTGTGTGACACTATTGTAAAAGCAGGCAGTGTCACCGTCATGCACCCCTTCTCAGGTCTCTTCCAGGACAGGGCAAACAGCCTTGGAGATTGCACTGGGGAAACAGTGATGTAGTGTGATATGGATCACTCTCTTAGAAGCCAGAATCCATTTATTTTAGTGAAGGTGAAAATGTCTCTGAAAATGTCTAGAGGGGAGTTGAGACAGTATTTCTTTTCTGAAGAATGTATGAAAGCATGGAGTTGTCTTTAGTTGCTGGTAGGCTTTCTGAAAAAGAGAAGTAGTTCAGGACTGTGTTGGTCTTGGCTGTCTGGGGTAAAGGATAGAGCTTGTTGCCTAAAAGGGAAATGGAAGGAGTATTGAAAAGGAGATCAGCTGAAGGATGTGGTATGGCAAGAAGGAAAAGGACACGTAGAGGAGATGCAATCAAGAACAGATTTTTTGTGTGTGACAAATTAATACACTCTTACACTCCAGTTGCCAGGACTTGTGTGTGGGCTCTTTCAATGCCATACTTCATTAATGACCCTTAAGGGGCTGACATTAACACCTGTTTGTGGTTATTTCCTGTCACTGTTTACTCTCCCAGATGGTACAAATACAATATGCCCAGTGTGTTAGGCATTAGGTAGTAATATTTCCTTTGCCAGCTAAATGCTGGCATTCATGATAAATTTGGCAGCTATTTCATAGTTTGAATAATCTGTCCTCAGTCAAAACCAAAATCTTAGATCCTCCTTTGTTTTCTTGTACCAAAAGGGTCAAACTGAGAAGAATCCTAAAATCTAATGGAGTGCTAAGACTGAGATCCCCAGTGCAGTGGGATACGGAATACTCATGTGATCCTGAAACTATTATTTCATGACCAGAGGATGTGTAACTGTTCTGGTGACTGAAAGCTACCGATACTGGAAGACACTGCTGCAGAGAAGAATGTAGTTTCTGGGTCTTGAGTTAAGTCTTGTTGTTACCTGAGAAATATTTAAAGAAGTAACTGGAGGAGTGATAAACAGTGTTTCTGGAGTGCTCTGAGAAGTCGTCTAGTACTGGCCAAAATGTTTTGTGTGTGTGTGTGTGTGCGTGACTTCAGTTTTCAACTCTCTTTGAGCAGAGAATGTGTTTTTCTAGGACTATGATGTACCATGTCCATTTGAAGTTCTAAGGAAATGTTTTATATTGGCAAAAATAAGAAAAACATTGTAATTACTTGGCTTTGTCACAGATAAAAATGCTAAGGACATAGGCATTTGCTGATTTCTAGCCCAATGGGCAGAAGTCTAAAAGGTGAGTGAATTAATACCTATGCTAACCCAATGATCATCCATTTGTTAAAATAATTGATATATAAAATGCTACATCCTGCATAGGAAGGGTAAATTGGGAGGCTTATGCCAACAGTGGGCATATAGATGCATTTTTCCAGATGACATTATTTTGAGACTGAATCCCTGACAGTTGTGCCTTGGTTACAGACATGATGGTAAAGCATTTATCTGTGGATTCTGCACAGGCAAATATCCAAACCTGATTATTTTACTAGATCAAGCGAAGCAAAGACCTTGTAGAGTTCTGAATGTAGTAATTTACTCTTGAGGTCCTTATCATGGTACGTATCTGTCTTTTGTGTGTGTGTGTGTGTGTGTATAAATGCTAAAGTCAGTTAAGAATGCAAGCCACTTTCAAGACAATTTAAGATACAGATTTTGAGTACTGTTTCTTCACTCATAAGATCTTATACATCTGGGTGAATATGAGATTATTCCTTCATCAGCTCTTCCCTCTATGATGAATAATTTGTCAATGATCTGATCACATTGTTATTTCTAGTTTTAATAATGTCTTCATTCTGTGATTGATTTGAGTATTATGTTCAGCGTGATTTTGTGCCACAGATTGTCATCAAAAGAGATTTCTTTCTGTAGAATCTTTGGCTTGGCTATAACACTAGACATTTTTTTTTTCAAAAATATTAAAGAGAGTAATTAAAGATAATGCTAAAAGAGAGAGAGAAGATCCTGGATTTTCAGTGCAGGGAGATGACTGAAGTGTCTAAAGCAGGTTTCTCATACTATTGATAAAGTTGGACAGGGGTTGCCATTCCAACTGATTCCAAATGAACTTCCATCACTATTCCTGAGCCATAGACTCCCTTTACAACCTGTATACACTTTTGTGCCCATGTAGAACTTCTATTACCAAATTGCTCTGCCCAAAGAGCAGCCTAGAATTAGTCCTAGTTGTTGCTATGCTAATGAAATTTAGCTGGAGCATCAGCTAGTGGAGTGTTGTGTGTGGTCAGAGGGTTTTGTAGTCATTACTGACATGGATTTGACCCACTTCAACCAGGGTTCTGCTCAAGCTGTTTCTGATGCAACATGGCAGAACAAAAGATCCAGGGATAATTCTGAACAGACTGTTCATATGTGCCTCACTGTCACAGAAGTGGGCTATTCTCTTCCCATTCTGTGCCTGGGAATACCACTGTGTATATATATAATTTTGTCAAGAGTGGTACATCCCCAGTCAGGCTCAGTGAAACCAACTTCCCCAATGTACTTGCAGTGCTGCTGGCCATGGTGTTTGAAATTTGAGGATTTTTTTTCTGCTTCATGTCTCTCCTGTATATGAAGTGGTAACATCCTTGTGACTGCACTTCCAAGCATAAACAGCATGTTCTGGTGCAAGCTCCAAACTGTACTTGTGCATTTGGAGTTAACCCAACCTGCCTATTTTGGTTTTATGATAGAGAAACATGAAAGAACAATCATTATTATTTAGACAGAATGCCAACTATTGTCGGCCTGTAGGGTCAGTTGAATATCCAACACTGATCAAATTTCTGGAGGGCTGAACAGCCAATACGTTTACTTTTATGTAAATTCCTACCAGAAAACTCTCAACCTGGTCAAAAAAACCCAGGCGATGTATTTTGCAGATATGGCCTTTATGCATCTATTTCTGAACATCTGGCTTTAACGAACATGGCTTGTTTAAAATAATACTTTCTGGTTCCCTGAGATACTTCCTTCTTTTTCTACTCTCTCCCTGGAATTTTTCTGGGATTGCAGCCTAGAGAAGAAGATCTGTAATAATGCTGCTTATGCCATTGAATTGATTAATAAAAGACTGTCAGATTCCTTACAAAGACATGTTCCCCATAATAGTGTAATAAATGGGTAAAAAGAAAATGGATGAAAAGAAGAAAAACTGAGGCTGGTATAAAATTAAAAACAAGAAACCCATTTATTAAAAACAAAAGCTACTGGTGGTGGGACTCTAAGATAAGCTCAGAGCCCGCTTGGCAAGCCAGAGATACTGGATAGCTGTACGACTGTACAGGGTGCTTCTTTGGGTACAACATTCCGCAGAAGGACCCAGGTGCTGGGCACCCAGGGGTTTTATAGTCTCTTACAGTCTCAGGATTGGTGCACTGTTCAATCCTCGAGATGACTGGTCTTTTTCTTCAGTTCTGATTGGTCTATAACATAGTGAGTTCCTGACCAATCATTTTGGGATTCCTGGATCTCATTGGCTGGCATGTCTTCCAATAACAGTCCATCTTGGTGTTATCATTATTCTCTAGAAAGTTATCTTCTATGATCTCTGAGTTCTTAGACCGCTCCCCTTTCTAATGACCACAACAGTACATATAACTCAACAACTTCATGCATAAAAATTCATTACATTAATTAACAATTCATTACAACAATTAACAACCCTTAACTCCTCCCAGAAAACCAACTCATTTATAACAACTCCCTCCTCTAAATCTTTGATTGGGTTTCAGCCCGCATCAAACTTTTTATTAAACAGGATCTTGGTAGGATTGATAAAACTTTCTCAATTTTTTGTATTTCTCATATGTTTGCTTGGTGGTTTTGGGGTCCTTTTCTTTCTCTTTTCCCTTATAATCATGATCTTTTCAATCTTCTCATTACTTAACCTTTCAAGAGATGTCCGGACAATGTTATTAATTATTCTCATTAAACAAGGTATCAAACAAGGAAGGAAAATCAAACTTAAAAGTGTCCTTCCTACTATAAACAGTACCTTTTCCCACCATTCCCCATTGCAGATGTTATCCCACCAACAGGTCTTTATCAATGGAGTCCACCGTTGTACTGGTACATGAGCAAGCTTTCTAATTCAGGTTGTGGTATTTTTAGTTAATTCTCCATGACTGTCAATTTCTATACAACATTCAGATTGTTATAAATAAACAGGG
>VWZV01011484.1:5345-42997 GCA_013397155.1 Irena cyanogastra
TCATGACACTACATGTCACAGTAAGCAAGTTTTTTAAAGATACTGCAAAATGATTTGCCCAGTAAAATTTTAAAATGTACACTGTGCTCAATAGTTCAAACTACATGTAAACAAAGAGCAGCTCCCTGCAACAAGGTGTAAATCAAAACATCATAGCACCGGCTCCCAGCACCAAGGAGTTGCCTGCTGACCAGTTCTAATGTACAATGCAATAGTGCTTGCTGAGGTTTCTGCTACACAAGAGCCACAGTGGGACAGCTCTGCCCATTTCTTCCTTATCTTACCAGGTGTGCACAAATTACATTCTTCCCTATGGAGAGCAAGTCAGACAACAAGATTGTTACAGTACCAGGAAACACTGACTGGGGAATGGCACCTGAGGGGAAAGTAGGTACTGCATACCTGAATCTGAATAAATGGGCATGGAGGAAACATGATGTCATTAGAGCAATCATCTCCTTAACAGAGCAGATCTGAAAGGAGCTGCAGACTGCAAGAAAAGAAACAAGCCTTCCGGTGCTGAAAGCCATGAACATGATATTGCCCACACTAATGATTTTATTTCACCATCAGCAAAGCATTTATCCCCAAAAAGTTGTACACATACTGGTCAGATTATGGAGCAGTGCTATCTTCACACTATTAAAGTTTGTTGTTATAGTGGTCAGATTTGTTTTTTGTCAGAGGAGGGGAAAAAAAAAGGAGACAGGCAACAGGGCCACATCACCATATAGCAATTTTACTCCCATGTAAATGCAGATATAATCTTCTTAAGTGCAAATTGCTAGAAACCAGCATGACTTGGGCTCTGATAAATGACAGATGATTCAGTTTCTTACAAATATTGACAAGTCTAAATTGTTACAGGTTTCCAAAGCAAGAACAGGTTTACGAATAGGAAGGGAATAAAACATTACCACTATTAAAAAAATGTGTCATTTCAAACTTCAAACGCTCTTCAAAAACATATCTAAAAAAGATTGTTTTCCTTTTTTTTTTTAAATTTCCTGGAGCTAAGGAGTGTCCATGCAAAACAATTTTGAGAAGAGCAGTGTTCTACCTGGGTACCAATTAGGCTCAACTTTGTCCCACACAGCTCAGTAAAGTGCTCTCTTGTGCATCCTTTGGGGGAAAAAGTTCTCATTTAAAGTTTGGGAGGCCAAGGTTGCCAGCTGGGGAAGGCATAGTCTCGGTCAATCCATGCTGAGGTCAGAGGAGGAAGGAGTGAAGTTAACAGTACTCTGCCTTTCATAATGCACAGATAACAGGCTGCAAGGGAGGAGCAAGCAGAAGCAGAGGTGGGTGTCAGATGAAACCCCACCCCTCGGGAACCACAGGAGTTGAACACTCATCAAGGGAAGCATTTTGTTCTCTACAGATAACAAACACCAGCACTACTGGAATAGACACCAGTTAACAGATCTCTACATACAAAAAATGTGAAAACTAAATATGGTTTTATTTTCTGTGCTGGTGGATTTTCAACAGTTTTTTTGAAGGACAAAGGGGGTCTGAGTAACATTCTCCTGCCCATTAAAAAAAAAAAAGCATCTTGCCCTCGTGTTTTTTATGTTGCACACTTACAAACATTCCAGGGCAGATGAGAGGTATTTGCTGATAAAACAACTAACAGCTTAAGAGTAAAAATAATAAAGATCAGCTTAAGAGTAAAAATAATATTAATGGGGAAAAGAATTTAAGGCATTTTTCATTTTGGCCAGGAATGATGCATCCTACAGAGTAATCTTCATTTCCCCACTTGGTTTTCAGACCACTGCACTTTTTTGTTTTTGTTTTACATGGCACTTTGAAATTTACGTTTTATAACTTAGTCAAGATTTTCAAGTGTTCTCTTCAACACAAAAGCCCTCTCTTGTAGCTCAGGTCTGCTGTCTGATGCCATCGTAGACAACGAACGAACGAGGTGCTCTCTGCTTTCTCGTGTCAGGCTTTCCCACTGTTGAGCTTCTGTGTGGATAAAGACAGACAGACATTGGACATGAACACCACACAGAAAACAAAACAAAAAAATTCCAGAAGGACATTGCTTTCCCTACACAGGCTAAGAGTGACTGCTTCAAACTTTCACTGACAGTCCATACTGCACTTCCAGGAGAACTCAGATTCACCTGGACACTCAGGTGCATGTGCTGCCTCCTGCCAGGGACTTGCACCTCTCTAGTCCAGGTGTCATTGTCTAAACCTGCAATGTGTGAACACGAAAGCCTGAAGAACCAAATTTCCCATGTTGCAAATGGTGCATGAAAGAGGCATGTAAGATTTTTGCCAGAATAAAGGAAACATGAAATGCATACCAGAAACCCAAGGAAAAATTTGCCACATAACAACTGCAGACATGTATGAACCTGAGATCTAAGAAGACCTCACCCTATGAAGTCAATTCTGCAAGGCTTGAATACTAAATAATAATGAGAAACCAAACTTGACACTGAAAAGGTAAAAATCACTCTTCTATACTAAGAGGAGCTTCCCCATCTATGGAGCTTGAACATAACACAGGCAGATCTGACAAGACAGTTCTGTGAGCTCCATGTGGGGTTCTCCTTGCTGAACGTTTTCCTCACCAAAGGAATATCTAATGGTGCTTTAGAACTTGATATTAGCTTTGGTTACTTCAAGGCCTCTCCTACTTCCAAGTCCCAGCTTCCCCAGAACCACCCAGTGCTGCAAGCAGAAGGCAAAGGCATCTCTCCAGAGTTCCAGGTCATACAGCCAGGTGACATCTTTACCAAGCAGTGGCTCTTCCAGGTGGCAAGTAATAAGTCTCACCTTGTAGTCTGGTGAGCAGCAGTTGTATCACAGACAAAGCTTCTGTTCTTATGGATGTGTAGCTTTTGTTTTCTAAGGGATTTAAAGAAAACAGATAAGAAAACCCAAAACCACATTGAGAACCAAATGCACTAACCTTACAAAAAGCAATCACCTCTGTGATCTCCAGACCACTTTTGTTAACACAGTTCACTGAGCTCTTGTTTGTGCCGTCAGTCTGCAGTGCCCACTTGAACACGAGGCACATTTGAATGGCAGAAAGTCAACAACTGGAGGCTGGCAAGTCAACTAAACCTTGTGCATTGCCTCTGCCACTACCACAGAGCTACTGTTTCTTACATATTTCAACAGGAAACAAAATGCTGCCATAGCTGCAGGGTGATAACAGACGACTTCGGTGTGTAACAGAATGTTCTAGTGAGCTGTACTGGCTAGAGACCATACAAATGTTAACAAGTAGCATTAAGTGAGGGTACATAAACCCCATGCCAGCCATCAAGCACAAGCTCGTCACAAAAAGCTACTTGGTCTCTGAGCTAAAATTTTACTAAGGTGACGACCCATTCCATGAGGACCGAAACCTAAAAGAAACTTTCTCCAAAGGGGTCTCTGAATTTAGCTAGCACTAAAGTAGGTGCTGTCTTTAGGCACATCAGAAAAAAGACCACATGCAAGTATGAGATGTGGGGCACTGTTACAGTCACAGAACACTACCAATGTAATGAAGAGGCCCATGACTGTCAACGTGACACAAGCAGCACTTATATATGGGTGCGCTGCTCCAGTAGAGCACAAACTGCCTCTAAGCCTTGGAGCTTCATGCACTGGCTAACTGAAAAAATTTGGGGTATCTTTTGGATACTATAATCTTGGATACATAATGCATATGTATCTAAGAAGTCTGAACGGTGGAGGAGAAAAGCTTGTGTTTCATTAAATCAGGAATAGCTTGATTGTGTTCTGAGAGGTTGCATGGTCTGCTGTCTGCCTCTCCCTCCCTTTTCCTAGCTCTCTTGCACCAGAGGAATGCACTTCTCTGTGAACTGTACCCTGCACGGTACAGTCTCAAACACTGCAACTTCACAATAATCACACTACAGTGCAAGGAACAGCTAAATGTTACCTCTGACAACTTCTGCTTATTCTGCATTTCCACTACCACACAAACCCCCAGAGGTCAACGGTATTAACAAGCGATTCATCATCTGTCAAACCAGGAGAAGTCCATTTACCTAAAGAATGGGTGATAGAGGAACAGGTTTCCAACAGTATTTCTGTCAAAGCCACAGGGTCAGAGTGCTCCTCATCAAACAGCATTAGCCTGTCAAATGCAAAAACAGTCAGGCACTCTGCATCACTGGGACAAAAGTCTGCTCAGTTTCTCCACTAATTCAGTATCATCAAATTCATTAAACAGTTTCAAGCAAGAAAGAGAAGACAAATCACTGAAGTGAATTGCAGAAAGAAGAATTACCCTTGAAAGTAGGCATTCATGGCTTGTAGCACTCCAAGCTGCACTTTCCATGTGCTAAGTTTCAGACGGTCACACATTAACTTGCAAAACTCTTGGCGATAGCAACCTATAGGAAAATAAGGACATCCCTGTGTTACCACAGGGAATGGCAAAAGGAAACACTTACTGTTCTATCTCTAAAGTGGTACTCAGCAAGTGACAACAAGCTAATCACTGCATATGACCAAGTCAACATCCTATAATGAGTGACCCTGAAAATCTTCACCACATCAACTCACTCATTACAAATGCTGGCAGACAAAACAGCTGCATTACACACTCTGGCATGCTAATAAGAGCAACCTTTTCCCAACCCTCTCCAGGTATTCCCAATTCTTGTACCAGCTTTGATGCAAGCGTAAATGTGAGCAGCAGAGTCAGGCTTCTTTTCATTAGGCAAGCCACCTCACTCATCCTGCATATCTATAAAACTAAGAACATGTTTGTGAAGTGAATTTAAGACAACAGTAAAGATTTTTCCCAAGGATGAGTTATTTTTCAGGAAAGCAGTTGGGGCAGCTGTCTCACTGAAGACCCTTACAATCTGCCTGCAGTGAGATCCTGCATCTTCTCCTGCACTCTTCTCACTCTGCACGTGATCTCCAGGTCCTTCCCTTGTCCCGTTTTTCATTTTAAGAGAAAATAGTTTGTTCTGCATGTCATCAGCTGACTTACGCTGCGTCTCCGGGCTCCTCGGCCAGGCTTTGCCCAGGGTCTCGAAGGCACAGATCAGGGACTCCATCTGAACCTCTTTCTCCCTCATGTCCTCATCCTCTTCATCATGCTTTGGAAAAGCTGCTCCCATGCTCTCCAGAGAGTTCTGTGGAGGCCACGGGGGAAGGTGTGACTGACAGAAGGGTGAGGGCAAGCTAGGCACACACTGCAGTGCAGCTCAGTCTTCCCCTGCAGCCTGCACACACCAGCCCTTGCGCCCAGCTCTGGCGCTGCTGGCAGCCTGAAAGGGGCACAGCGGGCTCTGAAGCTTGGCACCCAGACACATGCCTGTGCTGCACGAGTCCCACTCCCAGAGCTGCAAGGCTCTGCTGATACTGAACACTACTGAAGCACTCTACACAGCTTCCCAGGAGTCTTCTGCTGCCTGTAGAGCAGTCAGGAATTAATTTTTCAAGTGGTAACAGGGCAGTGGTGGACATCACAGGCAGGACTCTGTCTAGAGAACAGCTGGCCTAATTCAGAATTTGGGCAGCAAAGGTAGGAACACTCCAGGGCTCACCATCTATCTGGTATTCAGCCCCACCAAAGATCTGGCTGAGTGTGGGGAATCCCTCATATCATCAGCCCTCTGGGCAGAAGTCTGGCATGCAGCCAGCATCACTGGGACTATCACCACTTGGGTGTTCTGCTTTGAAAGAGAGAAAACTCAAGTTGAACTGTCACCTTCTTTATCATGGGAAAGATGATATCAGCAAGTTCCTGGAACCGGTCTTCCTTTGTTGCCTGCAGCACCCCGGCTGCACAGCGCAGTGCCACCATCTTATACTTCAGGTTTTCTTTACGACATTCTTTCAGGAGAGCCTGGATAACATCTGTGATGGTGGGCTGACCAGGCACTGACTTCTGCAGCTCTGCACTGAAATTCAAGGCACATGGACACTATCATGTTAATCTCTTCCTAAAATCCATTGTTCCCAGAGAGGAATTAATTCCTGTGCCGAGGCACTCAGTTGCCTACCAGTAATTGTAACAGAAGATACACTAGGGTGCTCTTTCTCACTGTTTGTCTGTTCTGCCTGTTTTATTCTCCTCTTTTCTCATATGCTTCCAAGGCACTTCCTCCCTCACTACTCTTCTACCTCTTCCTCCTTTTCCCATTCAAGGTCTCCATCTTCCCCCACTGTCTCTGCTTTCCTCTTTTCTCTCTCTCAACATCCTCTTCTTCCTCTCTAATCAACCATTTACTTCTGCAGGTCTCTCTGAAGCATCACTTGTTCCTCACATGTTAACAGGAGATCAGAATGGTGATGACAAACTTTCTATAATCCCTTAGTACCCTATATGCTGTATGTACACTGTACAACAACCTCCCTTTTGAGATCTCAGATCCTGAGGGTACCACCTCATTCAAGCCACTTACCTGCAGGCAGAAACGACACTGGCAATGGCCTTTAACAGCTCCTCCTGAAATGATAAAAGAGACATCACTGAGAAGTGCCCACAGCCAAAATGGACAGTCCTGCTGCATGGGGCAAACCTTTGCATTCTTCTGCAAGGGGCAGTGGGGAAACAAGCCTGTGACACCAGTTTGGAGAAGCAACGTCTATCTCCTGCCACTCCTCCTGCAGAGAACGGGGCCTTGCAGCACCTCTGAGCACAGGCTAGTATTCCCCCAGGCTAGAAATGGTGCAGTGGGATTAGTCTAAGTGGGAACCCAACTCAACTCCTAAAGCAGTCTGAATTTCACCTACCTATCTTCCCAGTCATTTCTATATCTGCTAAATGCAGGACAAAAGGCAGACTCCCTGCATCAGCTTTCTTATTGTGCTCCTCTGCAGCACAGAACATTGCATTTTCTGGCTCAAGGGCTGCACGCTGCTGGGCTCACAGCAAGCCATGAGGTGACAATTCCCTCTTTACCTTCCCAGTCCAGGTTCTTCCCGGCAGGCCTTGCAGCAGTGCAGAGAGCACCATTCCCAGATGTGGCGGTACTAGGGAGCCTGTTTGTTTGGCAATTGATGCCATGGCAGCTGCTCCCTGAGCTTTCATCTTCCAGGACTGGGACTGCAGAGCCTTCTGGGTGATGGATATCAACTCCTGCAAATACAGTCTGATCCCACCCTGAGTACCTGCACGTCAAATGGAGGAAAACTGTAACCTTTGTTCTTACTACAAAAATCCCAAAAACAACACAACAAAAAACACCACAAGTGAACCAGACCAGTGCTACACTGGAGAAAACAAAAAAACAACCCATTGCAGATGTCTTGGGGTTTTTGGCTATGAGACATGTCAGAAAGGTGTACTTCAGGCAAAAGAGTGAAGAATTCCTCCCAGCCTGGTTGAAGATGGGTTCTGTTCTAGGAGTTCTAAATAAAGTCTTTGTTGTGTATTTAGACACAGAGCTCATTTCAGTCCTTCCATATAGCAGACACTAGACATTGTGTTAATCTGTTTCTAAGGAATATAATGTCTTTTTTTTTTTTTTTTCTTCCAGGAAGAGGTCACTAGAGAACCTTTTTCAGCTCCTTTCTCAGACTCCAGAAAAATCATCTGGTGACTGAGGAACCAGATCTGAAAGTGTCAGCAAAACAATACTATAATGCATCCAGATCTTCCTGTATAGAAAGAACTGCACTTCTATAGCACAGATTCGTTCCTTGAATCTAGAATCACAGGTATTACCACAGAGATCTCTAATAAGAGAGAAAGGCCAAAGTGCAGCAGCTCTTAAAGGCTGGCATCAAAATTTCCAATGATGTCTAGTTATCTGTATCATCAGGGCCATACTACAGTGGCATTCAGTGTATCACAATTTTAAAATACTTCTACTGTGCCTGTCCACCCTTGTGATCAATGCCCCTGTAATTATTTTAAATAGCCAGAGAAGGTAACCTTCATACAAGAAATCTAGAGCAAGGAAGAAAATGGCAACAAGCTTTCCAAATCTCTTACCATGAGAACTCTGTATTTTCAAAATGGAATTCCAGAAAACATGCTATTTGTTGTGCCATGCTTCCCAGAAAGCTTTATTACTCTTAACACAACGTACCAGGTACATTTTCCTGCCAAACTTCAGTCCACAGAGTAGAATTCTCTTTCTCTCCTTTCTCTTCTTCAGGAATTTCATGCATTCCAAGAAAAGCCAATGGCAGCACCTGCTTCGCATGGTTCTTCAGTACATCTGGGCTGTAGCGTCCCATAGCATGCACAGTTAAAGCACAGCCTGCTCTGTAAACTGGCTCTGAAAGAGCAAAACAAGCATATTATGACTGGGAAACAGGATTATCCTTTTAACTGCTTGTTTGCCTCTTGGAAAGCAGAGTAATGCACAGTATTGTGTAACAGTGTACGGGAATTATTCAGCCAGTGAAACCAAGCATCACGATATAGAAATGTTTCTTTACTAGCTTTTGATGTCACCAGGAACTTTTTCTGCACTGTATTCTGTAAGTGAATACCCCAAAAGCAACATACCTTCCTTCTCCATGTACCAGCTGCTGAGTTTCTGCAGCAGCTTCTCAGTGCTACTGTCCCGGGAAGTCTGTAAAAAGGAAGAGACTAAAATTATTCAAACACTTCAAAGAAGACCACCTATAAAGAAGCAAAATAAAACTTAAAAGCTCAGCTTACCCTGACTAGATGCCCCATAGCAAAGGCAAAAGACTTCTGTACCACACTGTTGCGATCAGTCAGGCCACTAAGTAAAGCACTCATAAGTTTGCCTGTTGGAAGAGACTTTACTTTATCAAAAGTGTCACGTTTTATTGCTATGGCAAGAATTACAGTAGCTTGCATTTCATTAGACTGCCTGAATTTATGCATTTTTCCTCATTGCATGTATATGGGGTTATAAGTCCGTAAGTCCTTACGTTTAAACTAGTGCTAGTGTTTTGCACATCTTGACTGATAATGTTCCTATATGCAAGCACTCCAGTTGATCATGCTTTCAGCTTCATTTCTATTTTGCAACAGAAAGGTGAGGTTATTTCTACTATCAGAAGAGACCAAATGAAGCAAAGTTGCCTTTTATGGTCCACCCATAGCTCAAGTTGAAGGAACGAGTGCATATTGACAGTACTGCACTAACACAGGCATTGTTAGACTGCTCCAAGAAAGACAAATATTTTTGCCTATTCCTACTCAGTGCTAGTGAATTCCCTTAACTCCTTCCTCTACCTCTTCCAGCTTGGTGAGGTACTGAACTTGCTCCAAGCATGCCAATCTCAAAGAAAAAAGGTAATTTCAAGCAACTCTCTGATAGAAATACACATGTGAAGATCATTCTTGTGCTGTACTCAAGGGAAGAAACACCACAGCAACAAAAAGTCCCTTTAAAACCTGACACTAAGAGACAAACCTTACCTGAATAAGGTGTTAAGTCTTGAGGGCACTGTGTGGTTAATGACACAATTACACTGGCACAGCCCCCCTGGAAGATTGCAAGGGAAAACAAAGGTAAGATAAAACAATATTTTCCACTGGTTATTATTGTTAATACTTGCTGTGGTGCTACCTGCGCTTGTAAGACGTGATCTACACCCACTCATCTCTATGATCATAATCTAAGAGCAGTAAAAGTAGAAGCACTAGAAGTTTACAAAACATGAATGACAAGAATTGAAATAGGAATTGAAAAAGGACTCCCAGTCAGGACAGATGATCCTAGAATATTTGCAGCAATCGAGGACATCCTTCTGCACTCATGTGTCACAGAGCACAGCAGCCATGTAGCCTAGAGGACGCTAGGGCAGCACACATTCAGAAGAGTGACGCAGTGGAGTGGGACTCAGATGTCAAATGACTCCAGTATGTATGAACCCAAGCTGTTGCTTTAAAATACATAGTCAAAGGAACCATATTTACATTGACTCTGCTCTATATTCCCTTCTTTATTTCCAAAACAACTGTTAAAACCACAGACATACCTTTGTGCCAAGCCCAACACCACTTTTGATCAGTTCACACAGCCGAGGGACCAACTCACCGAGGACAGACACATCCAAATACTGCAAGCTCTAGAGAAAGGCAAGAGACAGGGAGAGAGAGAAAAAAAAAGAAAAAAAAAAGAACGGTAATGATGTAACTTAAGTTGGTGTATTTCTAGTGGAGGCTGCTGCAGCACTGCTGGCTGGTCCTCATCTGAATCACAAGAGTTTGCTGCATGATGAGAAAAGCCCACAAGAAGTGGATTCCACCACATACAGATTCTCCTATCCCACTTTTCTGTTGAGCTGACCTTGCTATAACTATCATTTGCTGGAACTGATGTTCTCCTGCACTCCAACTGCTCAGGAAGCCGGAAACTAACACACTAGTGAGAAGGAGATGCAATTGCGTCTGTATCTTAGGACAAAACCCAACATTTCCCCAACTCCCTGAAACCAGCAAGCAATAACATATCCAAACTAGACAGTGACATGAAACAGTCAAGACGGTTTTTAAACAAGGCAATACAAACAAGTGGCATAAATGACATAAAGATAGAAAAGAGATGTGATTAATAAAATTTTTAATCTGCTATGCCTATAATGCCACTGGGCAAAACGGAAAACCTCACGTTACCAGCACTCTATGTAACACACTGTTCGCAGCAGGGAGATCCATTCTCTAGCAAATTCAAGGATCACATACTAAATGAAGGTAACTGAGCTTCCAAAGTCAGATCAACTGCTACTTCCCCCTTCATCACTGGTATGGTGAAGGAAATTATCCATATAATCTCCCTGCCAGCCTCAGAATATAGAGGGCATTGCTCATAAGCCAGGACATCTTCACAATACTCCAGGGAAGCCATTACTATCTCTCCCCCACCCTACAAAATCCCAGTCAACGATCAGGGCACCACAGCTGTTCCCCCAGGGCTGGCAGGGTACGGCATGGCCTGGAGGAGGGACAGCAGCAGCTGCTGCAGTCTGCAGGGTTGCAGCAAGTACACTTTTACATGAAGCCTTTCATTCCCAACTGCTTTACACTATATTTATAGAGACCACTTCACCTGACACCAAAACCCAACTCCACACACTGTTATGTACAGGAGGGCTTGCTGTTGCTGTTTTTCCGTAAGTCAAGGAAACAATAAATTGCTTTGGTGGCTACAACTCCCCTAAAACTTGCTCAACCCTCAAATTCTCTACCTGCTCACATGCCCCTGGCTGTATGCAACGCCTGAGCAGAAAAGAGGTGCCTTTTTTTTGGGAAGGTACAGGCTGGCTCCTACAGAGGACAGGGAGTTCTGCCAGGACAGATCCTACAGCACAGCATCTGGGCATCAGCAACTCCTTCTCCAGCAGCAGGAAACTCTGGTGAGAAACACCACTTGCTGACAGTGCTTCCACTGATTTCAGCATTTTCTCTAAATATCTTGGCCGTGAAAGTATGGGCAAGGCCCAGATAGGAATAGCTAAGGCACCACAAGGCAATGGTTGAACAGCATTTATGCTCTACCAACAATGAATATAATCAACTGAAAGCCCAGGTTTTGGAGTTGTGGGCCAGAGATTAAGAGAAATGCTAGCTAATGTAACCCAGAATCAGCTGAGGCCCCATGCGAAGAAAAGCACTTGAAGGATGATCTCTTCATCAAAGCAGACAGTCTTTAGATGAAGAAGTAATCCATCTGACTCCAAATGGAGCCAAAGTGATTCACAACTGATCTGAGGGGAAAGTGCTGGTGGTGTGATAAGAAGTCTGTACACGAAAAAGAAGTGGACAGACAGCCACATGGAGATAAGAAAACGAACCCTGAAGAGGTATTCTGTAAAGCTTCCATTTTAGTTCCTATTCTTCTACAACATATCTTACACTGGAACCCTTCTGAAATCAATACTCACCATGTTAATGGTTTCCATCATGGGAGATGACTTGACAGCACTAAGTCTGGCACTATCCATTGCAGTCTAAAAAAAAATTTTAAAAAATAAAAGAAGACCAACAGGAAAACCACCAAACAAATCCAAGTGTAAATACAACATGAAAAGAGTAGAAAAGGCAACATCAGCTGTAACTCACTACCTTACACTAAAATCTATTTCAGATGCATGGAGAAAGCAATTATGCCTACAGACTTAGAATGTTTCCCTTTCAGAGGCAGAGGGATAATCTAGAGGGAGGGAGAGAGGAAGTGAAAATAAAGTCAGGAGAATAGAGATAAAATCTCATGATGAACTGTTCACATTGTTCACTCCCTTTTCATTTACAAAAGGATAATCTAATTGACCCTCTTCCCTCCCACAACGAAATTAGCTAAATTTGTTTCTAATCAATGGGTTTCAATCACTTTCCCAAGATTGTGATTGTTCAATATGGTTCTTTGACAATAATTAAAGGACATGGTGGTGCTGGCAACATCCACCTCCAGCCCATCATGCTACAGCACACCTTCCAATTTTACTTATATGAAGTCCTGAAGTTAATCCCTTGGGAAAAACAGCAGTGACATTTAAAAACAGATTACTAAAATTGTTCTTCACTTCTGGAAAGATACAGTGGTCTAGGGAATAAAAATAATCCCAATCCTTCAAAAAAACTCCCACATTTGTCCAGCCATATTCTGTGACCAAATTTTTTAGTAACTTCTTATATATTTCTCTTTGCTTTTTGAACATCTGTCTACCAAATCTGCTATTTTTCTGTCACTGAATGAAAATTAAATCTTTGTCATCTCTGCCCTGTTGGTACTTCTTGCTATAGCTGAACTTACTTTCTCTTGATCTGTTGCAGAAAGACTCAAATAATTGAGGACTTGAGGCTCCAGCACACTCAAGGATTCCAACAGGGCTGGGATAAGTTTTGGTGCATGAGGTTTCAGCATAGACCCAGCACTTTTACTGATCTTCACAAGAGTGTTAATGCTGGAAAAAGATTAAAGGGAAGGTCAATAGAGAAACACATAGACTGATATGAAAAGCCTCTCTGATCTACTGTAATCCAGATATACTAATATAAATCTTCCTTCAAACAAAACCATATGTAATTTTTCCTTAACAAAATTATTTCCTAGCCCTGAGCTTCCAAGGGATGTTACGTATATTTTGGAGAGGGATTGTTTACTTTGGCCCTGGAATCACAACAGGAATGGGAAAAGAGGCAGTACTGCAGACAGATGTGGGAAGAAATAACACACCCCTGTTTTAAACAAGCCCTGTGCAAAGTCACTCTACGACATCTACTGTCTCTGCCCAAGAAAAGACAAGTTACAATAATCTATTCAAATCTTACTAGTCAGTTTCAGACTGATCACATCTCTCATGCTACATTTTGACACTGTTTTTATCTCTTCAAAAGGAATGAAAAAAGTTCAAGAAATATTCTTTTGTTAGAAGCCTTCTAGCCTTCCTAAGAATTATTTTTGTGAAGACCAGCTAGCTACCCTCCAACTCTGAATTTTCCAGTTTTTCTATCCCTCAGTCAAAGGAAAGAATAAACAAGGTTATAAATTGACAAGCATATAAAGTCCCTATGCATCAAGGGACATAGAACGGTTACAAGACATAAAATGTATTGGGACAGTGTGACCAAATGCAGCCACATGTGGGATGTGATAGTCACAATAGTCACAAGAACTTGTGAAATCAGACATGGCTCTTTGAAAAACTATGGGACTTTTTGTTTGCAACCAGAACAAATATGCCAGTCCCAAAGGATCCACTGCTTCTGGATCAGCCTGCCATTTGTACAGGGAGAAAAGAACTTCCTGCTGGGAACTGAATCTGGGCATTTGCAGAGAGCCCACATACTCCCAAAAGACAGGCAGAGCTCTCAGGGCTGCTGTTTAAACTCTGTGGAAAAAAAGAATTCAGTAGGAAAGCTCTTTTGGGAAGCAACTTGTCACTTCAAACACAAAGAACATTCTGCAACTCAGGTAAATTAGTTTGGTCTTTGGCCAAGACCCGACCCCCAGGGAACTTAAATGGTGCAACACTAACCTGAGAGATCGGACTTCAGCAACTGTGCTTACTATTCCTTTGTCTAGGAGGCAAGGGAGCAACACAGCTATCGTCTTCTGACCTGCTGCTCCTTTAGAGGGGTCACACATTTTCACACAGACCTGGGGACAGGTGAGAATCAGTGCTGCAAACATGTACAAACCTCCCCCTCAGATTATATTAAAGCACCTTCTCCTTCAGACAGAAGAAGCCATCAGCAACTAGATAAACTGCTCATAGCCATGCTCAGGCTCTGTTACACCTTCATCTTTTCTCCATAAGGTAGTTAAGCCCTAAGAGTCATTCCTAAAAGGGGTTTCAACTATAATCCACTTCCAGAAAAGGCAAATTCAGAGCCTTGACCTGAATCTGGATGAACAGATGAACCAAATGGCCTCTCAGCTGAAGGACAGCCTATCTCAGTCACAGGGACTCAACCATTACACACAGCAGAGCAGCAAGTTCCAGATTAGAACAGATTCTACAATCACAACCTTTCACAACATTTCGGAACCAGATGCTCACTTGCAGCATTAAAATGTCATGCACTATGAAGACTGTGATTTCAAACACAACACTTTAGATCCACTGCCACCAATGTGACTTCTTCAGAGGATTACCAAACAAAGTATCAAGTGATATATATGTACTACACCCAAAAAACCTTGTCAGTAACATCATCAAAGAGAAGTCCATACACAGCTACTCTGTTTCATACCAGTGATGTACCACCAGGCTTGATCAACCAGATCAGTCAGTCTTGGTAAACTGTTGAAGTTACAGTAAATTCACTTAAATTCCACCCCCAAGCAAGGAAAAAAACAACATCGGAGGAAAAAAACACATTTATTATACATGTAATAAAAATCATGTTTATTATATCCTTCCTTTGCTTGTACAGACCTTAACAGCATATTACCCTCAAGCAGCAGGACTTCACTAGCATAAATAAAAGTACAGGGGAGTGGTGATGCTTGTTATGATTGCTTTCTAGGGGGCTGTTCAGATCTTACACTAGAGATCCTCTGAAGACAACAGTCTATAGTAAATACCATCTATGGTCACTCCTGACATCAAAACCATACATGTCTTGTCTACATGTGCATATGACAAAATTGTAGAGTTTTACCTTGCTTAAAGTTTTTAGGGCTAGTTCTGCCGCCTTTCGCACAGTCTCCTAAAAAAAGAAGTCACCAATTATTTCTGTTATTTTTAATCTTTTTATTTTATTCTGTTATTTTTATTCTTCTAGAATGGTTATATTAATTGATAACCATTAACACTAGAACAGACATGGCTAATATTTAATATAAAGTAGCAATATCTCTAGGAGAAAGTATTAGAACATCATTAAAAGAAATTCTGGGTTTGGTCCATCTGAGTATCTGGTACAATCAATACATTGACAGAGCTGAAACCTGGAAGGACCCAAAGACTCTGACTTCATATATCCAAGTTCAGCACATCATATATCACCAAATATCAGTTCAGCACACTAGAAGCCCAAAATAAATGTTTCTATATTCAAAAGTTAAGCAACTATTCAGGAATTCTTTTATAACAAGGAAAAATCTCAAATCATCTAGAATAAACACAGCAGGAATGAAACCCAACACTTTACACAAAGAGAATTTCCAAGGTGGCATGGAAATTTTACTTTCAAGGAGCACAAATTTCTAGTCTGCTTATGACTCAAAACTCCCATTGGCTTCAAGCTGACTTGTCAGAGAATCTCTCTTTAAACACCTCAGAGCCTGATCACTGTACTGTTTGTTGAAGATTCCGTTGAAGATTCTCAATTCCGTTACCTTAATGTCATCTTGCACCCTGAACAGGACTTCCCAGATCTCTGGAAACTTGTCTATAACATCATCCAAAGGTCTTCCTCTTAGTAAGTCATTTAGTGCCAGACAACTGCAAACAGGGAATTTTATTTCTTTCACACAGTGTTCTTACTTGATATAGGTGTATATATAGATATCCTTATAAATATAAACAAATAGTTTAGAAAAATGAGAATTGTTTCACACTCCTTACTTTCCCCAAACACTAAAACTACTCTATCACAAGAATGTCTCCTTTAACTGAGAAAAAAATGCTCAGTTGTTCAGGTAAAATCTGGAACAGGTGACAGGAGGTGAAAAAGGCTGCTGTGGTGAAAACTGCTACTGCAAACATTCCAGTGACAAAACTGTTTTAGTCTTCTTTTCTTTAAGCATACAATATGAAGAAACCGAAATTATATAAAGTATGGATTTGAAATTAAAATGGAGGTTTTCAATACAGCAAAGATACAAAGCATTAAAAACAAAAAGTAGTTTATTAAAGTGGCATCCTGCTGCCAAGTACATAACTCTCAGATTTACACGGCTTTCAAATAGAAAGCATTATTTCAGTTTCAAGGATAGGCAAGAACTAGTAACCAGAAAATTCATTATTCAGAAGATGTTGTTTAGCATAAAGCTACATGCAATAAAAAGTTTCAGGGAAATAGCTTCAAGATTGTATCTTACTTCCAAGGGCAGTCTACAAGGCTGGGCTCTATCCTGATGAAAGGATATGGCCTCTTTTCCTCCTCAACTTCTTCAGGTAAAGAAGTTTATGGTGAACAAGATAAAAGAATCAAGTTCAAAGATAAATCAAACGTTTTTCCTAGCAATACCTGGATTCTCTGATCCTCCAAAGACTGCTGGTTAGGTTACTGATCAAATCCTCAAGAATTTCCTTCATGTATTTATCAACCTGTAATTTAAAAAAGGAAAAATGACGAAACAAGCACAGCTATGCATCCTTGTCCAGTACTCTGTTAAAAAAGAGTGCTTTTGGACAATAGAATCTGCTTTCAGCCACATCAGATGAACTAATGCTTGCCAGTGCTGTGCAAACTTTCTCCAACTGTGCTTTAGACACATCTTTCTCTGCACTGCTTGAGTGCTTAATATTGTGAAAGATGCAACAAGAAAAGTCCCCTAAGGCCTTCAGCTGAACTGTTAAAATGCAACACCAAACATGTATTTACTTGAGGGGCAGTTGTGCTTTGATGAGGGATTAGAGTGAATGACTTCACATTAAGATCAGCTTTCCTAGAAGAAAAAAATGCAAACCCAACTCCAAGCTTTGCAGAACCAGAGCAAGGGCATCTTACGAAAATCACTTATTCCTGAAATATATCTGGGAGGAGTTCTCCTCAAACAGATGGAATAGCCTCCAACCATGGGCTTCGTCCCACTTAAAAACTGAGGAAATATATTTAGATGCTCTTCATTTAGGAAGCCATCTTCGGCCATAAGGATTTCTGAAAAACTTCTCATGAGCAGTATCAAAGCAATATCAAAGTGGAAAGACCCCATTTTAAGTAAATCATAAATTTTAATGCTGGCTGCACTAACAAGGTCTGCAAAATCCTTTCACATATGAGAGGGAGTGCAAAACCTCTGCAAAAGTTCCAAGCTCATCCATGGATTTGAACATCTCCTTTCCAGTGCAGTACCTCATCCCTTTCTGCATTGCCCCTCCTTTCACAAAATGCATCTGTCCTATGAGGACAATAATGCTGGCTGGCAGCAAAGCCCCTTGCCGCACTTGGCTGGTCACTCACCATCGACTTGTCAGTGACCAACGCATTCCAAATGCTGGTCATTGCCTGTCGAATGCCCAGGTTGGGGTCAAACTGGTAACGGTAGAGCCGGGGAAGAAGCTGCGGCAAAAATGGAGCCAGCTGCTCTCCAGCCTTGGCAGCTATCACATTGAAACCAAAAGCTGCTCCCTGAAATAACAACAAAATAGTATTTGTTGAAACACTGTTCACTCAGTTACTGTTCATGGGCACACCACAGGCAGGGGCAAAGTTGACTGACATGGTTCAGATTTAGATGAAATCAGGAAGTCTAGAATGGTACTAGAATTAGCCCATCCTCACTGCTACAGTACCAGAGTGATCTCAAGCACACAATCACACTCAACAGACAACATACACTTTAAACTTTCTTCCAACCTTTATTTCAAGATACTGATTGATCTCACTTGCAGAAGAAGTACTGGTGAATTAAAACTATGAAGATTTAAATAGGTTCTTTCAACAGAGATTCTTTCTTGGCAAAACTGGTGAAGGTTGGCCACTGCTTCCTTACAAATCTGCTGATTTAGAAAAATTAGAATAACTTAGGAACAGAAAATCTAAAACCAAAATACCTCCACCTTATTTCTAAAACCTGAAATTTCTGAAGATTATAATTTTGCATCTGTCCATGTTTACTTTATACTTCAGTATTCTTCTATGACCTTTTCTTTCTCCAACACTGACAGTTCCACTGTCACTTCTAATACAGTGGAAATTATGCTTGCCTGTGAAGTCCCATGAGATTTGGCAGGATAGCCCAAGAAGAAATTACTCAATGAAGGCAGTGCAGTGACTGCCTCTAATGACTGCATGTTTTCTGACTTGCAGTGTCAAAAGCTGCAACTCAAAACCACACAATAGGGACTTCACAGGACAGGATGTGTTGTTAGGGTTAATCTAGAAAATAGCAATAAAGACACATTTTCAGTGTACATGAAACTGCCATGAAAAGCAAGAAATTGCAGAAAGTGTAAGGAAAAGCAAGGCATCACCTCCAAGGCCCTGAACAACATGCTCTGTTTAGCTCTTGCTGGGGGTTTAGAGCACAGATTTCCAGATGTACCCTTCAACTTAAAAGATTCTGCAAATTCTCCAAACGCCAAAGCTCAACCCACTCCTTCTGAGTGGATTTTTCTGACTCATCTGGGCTTGAGAAATTCCACAAGGGTCAGGAACCTAACTATGCTCCCGTGCTTTTGAAGTCACAGTGCTGAGGGAGGTCTTGAGAGATGTGCTGAACTGTCAGACTCCAGAGGAGAGTTAAAGCTGGGACTTGTTTTTTTGCACTAAGTGGTGCTGTCAGAGACTCAAAAAAGTTCTCCCATGCTTCTGTAAAGCCAGTGAAGAGTCTCCACATAAAAGCTCTGAATAGTACACCTAAATCTTCTAACTTATGATGCTCCTTTTTTCATCTGGAAGTGGATCCAATAGTATTTTGGCTTTGCTAAAGCTCCCAGCTGTTTTAAAATATCAAAACTTGAGTTAAGGGATACTTTTGACAACAGTGCTTTTTAGCAACTTGCTGATTACTTTTTACTCTGCCTCCTAAAATAACAAAGATCACTTTCCTTGGCATCCAAAAATACATCCAGTTTTCAAAACACTATCACTGTTTGAACACATTAAGGATTGTCTTTCTAAGAGCACTCAAAAAATAAAAGGACGTCAGTTAATTCAGAGGGGAATGTAGGATTATATGAATACTCTATGATACCAAAGTTTTGATACCAAAGTTTTGTTGTAAGAATTTCAAGTAATCCTGAATTTTTTTCTCAGTCTGCTAAATTTGCCTTACCAAAGCATCAACACCCTCCACATGCAGTTATTTGTAAAACATATAACCAGGAATAGAGAAATGGATTGTTGTTTCCAGAGTTCACAGTGGGAATGGAAGTTGTATGAAAGCAGAGCATTACCTTCCGAGAATTCCACATAGCATGATGGTTGGCCAGATTCATGAATTTGTACACCAGGTCTGGCTGATTGAGGTCACTAGCCAGTGAACAAAGCTCCTTGTAGGTAGAAAGACCTTGACTTTGAAAAGCAGAAGGGAAATCAGTGTTACTACTTTTAGTTAGACAAATGCTACAATACCTACAGCTATTCTCAATTCACATTCTAAAGCAGGCAGAGATAGGTGAGTAGCAGAACTGTATTACATAGAAATAGTTACAGTAACTTAGAGAACAAGAAGGAACAAAATGTCAGGAAGCAGATTTTTTAGGGAACTGAGTTTCAGCACTGACTATGTCTGTCAGAGACTATCAGTAAACTTACCCATCTGGGGTTTTACTCAGACCTCCCTGAAATACCACAGTTTCTCCAGTCATCTCATGTTTGGCTCTGATAGAAAAGAAGTCCAGTATCAGCGTTACAAACTCTACAACTGAATACACTGCACACTACAGAACTTTGCTTTATTAACTCAGGAACTTCACTTTTTTTTCTGCTCCAATCCCACAAAAAACATACAGGTGGGCAAAGCTACACACACTGCAAGGAATGTCATTAACCTGTATCATGTACAATGTTAAGGAGACAATACGGCAAGTGAGAGTTTTGCGTGCAAAAGTAGAAAGTCAAAACACTGAATGATGACTTTTTAGTTCTATCCAGACATAAGCCATATAATAGACAGCAAATCTGTACTTAAAAATGAAATAATACCATTTCCATTCATCTTAGTTCTTCCTACTTACCACCACTGAATCCTACACTCCAAGCCTAGGTTTTTATGATTTAGTGGCCAAGCTACACCAGGTTAGACAGGAGAAGTCTATTAACGAGCATTTCCAGTACTGACCAACACGATCTCTAGCCACGAGTCTTGTAAGGCCAGCATTTTTCATACTAAAGCTGACGAGCGACCATTAACAACACTTCCTCCGCAAAAGGTGCTTTTCAGCACAAGCAGGTCACCACTCCTACAACATTCACAATGTGCAGAGTTGCTGGAAGTGGTCATTGTTCTCTGCAATTACACAATGCAGCAAGCAGCAAATCTAAGCAAATCCCAACTCATTTGAATCACTTGAATCAGGACTGACACATTATTTTGAAGCTTTGTTGAATGGAACAAAACGAGAACAAAATACTTTGGTCACAAAATACTCTGGTCACAAAATACTCTAAGCTGATTTAAGAAATGACTCAGTTTGACTCTCTGTGAATGGATATTGGCTTGCCCTTGGCTCCAAAACATCTCTTTCCACACAAAAAAAGAGGCACATTTTCATTCCCACCAGACACATAACTCAGAGTACTCTCTCACTGTGTTCTGAGTTCATTGTACCTTTTACCAGTCATAAGGGTATCAACGAGTGTAGTGACTAGCTCTTGCTGATCCTGTTCACTTCCTAGTTCATATATCAGTCCAAGACCTTTTGAAGCAACATCTTGACTAAGCTCTGCAAGAGATTTTATGAAGCAAAATTCAAGATAAGCATGTAACTAAGCAGTACACAAATTTCAAAAGTAAGGTTCAACCAAAATCAGGACATTGCAAACACAGCTTTATGTTGCACTTCAGAGCCCTCAATTCCAGAACAGACCTAGTCTGTCATGACAAAAACTTTGCATTCTGAAGCTGCAAATTATACTGAAGGCATAAACCCCTTCAAATTAGGTGACATCTTCACGTAAGTATTGTTACTGCAAGTTTTGAAACAGAAGGAGTTCCAAGAGCCATAGGTATTCTGACATGCTAGTGGCACCTGAAATCATCCATGGTAATACTTTCTTCAGCTTCAGTGAGCTTTGCATAGGCTGCTGGATGCCACTCTTTCCCCTAGCCACCATAGGTAGAGCTGCAAGCCAAAATGTGCTAAGCTTGAAGAGGTCTCAGAGTTTCTGTTCATGCAGAACTCTGTGATATACATCCTGCAGCCAAAACCAGAGCAGAAGTAACATCACTCCTGTTACTACAGTCTGAAGGGACAAATGCATTGTGCTTTTTAGTCAAACGCACAAAAAAGCTGTGCTTTTTATCTCTGCACATGCTGCCTAGAAAAGAAATCATTCCTATTAACATAAGAAATGGGAAGTTTCAGCCATCTTTTAATGCTGACTGACAGAGTGTAGTTGACTTTCTGCCTGTTGAAAGATTCCCTCCAGTCTGTTGAATGCCCACAGAAAGACACAACTCTTTAAGATGCAACAGTACTTACCATCACTGTCTGACAGAATTGAAACAAATGCACTTTGAATATCCTTGAGATTAGACTGTAAGATGAGAAAAAAGGACATTATTTTGGATCCTTCCTTTGGTCTCCAGGCAAGGTTCTAACAGAGAAACAGAGGCTACTGTATCAATGGAGCTGCCCATTTGAGCTACACTTAGGACAAGAACTGCCCTTCTTTCCAGACATGCAAGTAGCAGCCTGACTGGCATTCACAGAAGGTAATGGTTAATTGTCCGGCCCACCATGTACACATACCGTGACATTAGTAAACCACATATTTTATTTTCCTTGTTTAAAACAAGGCAGCAATGCATCATAAATCTCACATGCAGCCAGATGGGGCTTTATCCATCCCCAAACTGGTGAGTTTTGCCACCTCCCTACAAGGTGCGCTGTTTAGATGAGTGCAATATGTGGCAATGTTTTATATATATAAAAGCTTTCATTTGCAAAGCAACTTGTCCCAAAGCTCTTTATCAATACCTGGAGAGTACAAAATGATTACTTAATCCCATCACAGTCCATAGTACCTCTATTCAGATAAAGGACATTTTGGTTGGGAATGTATAGGACTTTTCACATTCTCTCATTACAAGCGCTTTAGATGTAAGGTTCATAAAGCATACCAAAAATACACAGTACATGAAGCACATTGTAACTGCTCCTGGGTACCAATGATAAACACTATGAAACAAGTAAGTTCTGTTCTCCTTCTTCTTCCCCTCCTAGATCTCTCTTGAGTATTTTCCAAATATGAATCCTAAACACTATACAGATACCAAACTCTTCTTCCCAAGGGAGGATGTAATGCTACTTCATCTTACAATAGCTCAATTTACATTGAGCTTACTCTGACTTGGATGCAAGTCAGATGTTTACAAAGGTGACAAACACTCTTGTTCATCTGCCAGATAGTCTGTTCCTCTAGAAACAAAAGACAGGCCATGTCTCAAAAAGACCTCAAAAAGGACAGTACCAGCACAGGGAGAAAAGAGGTAACAGAAGTGACGTGGAAGGAAGGGACAGAAACAAGGTGAGAAGCAAAAATAGGAACAAGGAGTCAGTGTTAGGAAAAGGCATATTTCCTACCTTAATTGCCTTGTGGGTGCTCAGCTTCTTCACCAATGACAGAAGCCAGATGCAAGCTGCCTGTCTAATATGTGGGTTGGGACTGATGATGTGCTTGTTCAAAATAAGGTCTAGGACCCAGGGCACCACGTCATTCACTTTCAAATCTATATGAAAAAAATAAAGGTGGAGGGGAGGAATTTGAGAACTGTCCACACCCATTTTAATGGAAATAATGAAAAACTTAATGACCTCAAGAGTATTCAGGTGACACCTTAATCTCTGCTTATTTAGGAACTCACTGGAGTCACCAGGAGAGTAATAATAGTAGAACAAATAATAGAAATACAGAATCCTCCTAACTCTTCATGAACATGTTTCATAGCCTGTGGCCAAGAAGAGTTACCATTCACATTGCCTAAAACTACGGCAAAACTTTTTTTTTGTTAGGACTCACAATTTCTGGAGCAATGGCAAGGTTTAATTTTTACCACATGCTCAGCTTTGTGTACACTGCACATCTAAGACCACTCTCACAAAATTAAAACACGTGTTTGCAGGTCTGAGACTGATATTTACAGCTGCCTGATTTGAAGCTTGCTTTTTTTCACACTTATATTTCAATGGGTACAGAATCTTAGTCCTTAAATAGAATTTCTGCATTTACTGCACGTAAATTTCACTTAATTGTATCACTTGAAGTTGTTGGAAAACACTTGCAATTTGATTTTATAACTCTATTTTCCTGTTCAGGCTTCAAATTGGTATTTTAAAAGATTTGCATATTAAAAATCCAAAACTAACTCAATATGGCAAACAAAAAGAAAAAAACACCAAACAAATACAGAGTCAAGTGGCAATGAATTATACAAGCAGCTACTTAAACAGCCCATGAATAAAGTCTTCTGCCCTTTGAGCAGACAGACATGAAGAGGTAAAACCACCTGCATACAACCACAAACACAAAACCTCTCTTGTGTGTTCTGTTACAAACCAAACACCACAGAAATGAAGTTTGGAGCCAAGTGTTAGCCCATTTCCCAACCCAGCCCCCACATTAGGAAGGTCTACCTGAAGGAGGGATATATTCCTCCTCTGTGACTGTCCATGCATCCCGTGCAGCCACTGAGCTGGTTCCAACAGCAGCACTGGTAATAGCTTCACCAACAGTGAACTGCAGCTCTATCTGTTTGGCCTGAAAAACACATCAAAGTATCACCGACAGTACTAACTAAGCATACACCAAAACTTCTGGCACTTAATGCACAAAACCACAGTCTCTTTCCCAATCCCAATGTTCAGCACCCATTTACAGTAAGATCACTCTTCTGGTGAGCTTCTGAGACTATATGGCACCTCAGATCCACCAAAGTTGATGGAAAATGAGGCAATGAGAAACTGTCTGAAATAAATGATAAAAGCTCAAATTTGCACATTTTTTTAAAGCATACCTTTGACAAAGTATTTACTAGTCTCTGCAGAAGCTCAACTTGGTGAAAAAAAGAATCCAACAGAATGAAAATAAAACAAAGTTAAAATTATGATGATAGTGATTAGTGAAAATTACTATGGCTTTACTATAATAGGGAGTATTGAAAGAGTCTCCTGTAATTCCATCCAGAAGCTGATATCTTAAAAGACGCATAAACCTTTTTTTCACCCTAAAAGAATTCAAATGGTACTTGCTTTGCTTCACTGTCCTCCTTACACTATCCTCTGAGCCTTCAGGAACAGGATATTTCACTTTCTTGTCAGTACTTCTGACGAATTTTATGTTGTAAGAACTGGTTTCTATAACCACTGAGCACCTTCTAGATTGCTTTCCTTATGCTCCAGAAGCACAGAATGGCTCAGGCTCTTGGAGAATTAAGCCTTAGCTTTCTGCAATCTAAGATACATAAGTTTTTTCCAAGTACACCTTTTATAGAACAAGTTGTAATGTACCCATGCAATTACAGAGAAAAACACAGCACCCAGAAACACCTTTTAATGTTTGGGTACCCAGTATTCTCAGTACTTTTAGTATTCTAAGTATAGCGATAGGACAAGTGGTTAAAGGCTTCAAACTGAGAGTAGGTTTAGATGAACTGTTAGGAAGAAATTCTTTACTGTGAAGGTGGTGAGGCACTGGAAGAGGTCACCCACAGACGCCCCAAACCTGGCAGTGTTCAAGGTCAGGTTGGATTAGGCTTTGAGCAACTTGGTCTAGTGTGAAGTGTCCCTGCCCACAGCAGAGGGGTTGGAACTAGATCATCTTTAAGGTCCCTTCCGACCCAAACCATTCTATAATTCCATAGTTCTTGCTTGTTTGGTCATATCAGAATTGGAGGACTCAGCAAAGCATGCCTGTCTGATACTCAACAGCCGCTTCTACAATGCAGAATCCTATATCAGTATCAGCAAGGAAGAAAGGCAAAGCAAGCTGTAAATGAAAACCATTTAAAAAGTTCCTTTTGTTTAATTTTGTTATCTGGCACATTGCAATAAGCACAGAAGCTCTGAAGTATTGTGAAAGAATGCAGTGCACTTCAATAATGCATTCAGATGGACAAGAGATACATATATTCCTATAAACTTCTAATTCAAGTGAGTTATAACAGCTGATGTAGTTCAGAGGTATTGATATTATCTACTTTCAGGGTACTTTTGAAGGCCAAAGTACAGGCCTATAGCTTCATTAATATAAGCTCTGGAGATTTTATACATACAGAGTACAAAAAAATATATCCATAAGCCTCCTGAAGGGGAATGAGTATTTGTCTCAGACGGAGGCAGAGATCTGGACTAGCAAGTTTTTAAACTGTGGCATAAAACCTTTTACCAGCCCCAAGTCTACCTCTGCTCTCTACTTCAAGGTAGTTTTAAAAAACCCAGAGGCACTATCACAAAAAGTCGACTCCCTTTGTAGATCTGCCTCTAGAGTACATAAAAAGCATCCAAAGATAAATACTCACTGTACTATAAAGGATAATACACTGATAGTGTCTCACCTCCACAGAATCCATTAAACCCTGCAGCAGTAGCTTCTGGTGGGGAAAATCTTCATCTCCCACTGGGAAATAACCTAATGTTTGTATCGCTCGTTCCTTCATCTTAAATACAAACAAAAAATAACAGCATCATATAACCTCCCTGTAAGTCCAGAAGATGCACTTTAAACCCACTATTTCTCACCCTTGCTGATGGTTCACTCAAGGTATCAGATGTACACACAAGCAGCTTATTATTAGATCAGTCAGTGCACCTCTTTTCCAAAGTAGACCAGAACAAATGTCCTTTTACTTTTGAGGATTATATGCAGGTAAAAGAAAAAATTCCCATTTTTCTTGAATTAAAATTAAGTCCATTCATATTTTTATCTCTAAGCCCCTAGTTATGAGTATGGAAAGCACAAGTGATCAGTGCAAGGCAATATTAGAAAGACCCTAACACTACCCAACTCACTAAAGCCAACAAAAAGCCTAATTCCTTTTAAAAACAAGGTTGAGTTTGACATGTAATACATATACCTACTGAGCATTCAAGAAATGAACGGGAATCACAAAAACACTACAAAAATCTTGCCTTATTTGTTTCCTTGCTGGAAGGGATTCGGGCCAGTAAGTTTTCAACAAGTTGCAGCTTTGTAAATCCTGTTCCTTCATTGGGGATCGGCAAGGGGCCATTCCTGCCAATCTCCCCAAGAGCCATACAAGCACCCACCACAAGGAAGGGAGAAGTACTGTCCAAAAAAGAACCTACAGGGAAAAGCAAACCAGAATGACTCAGATTTTGTATCATTATTATTATTTAGCAATGGACAGGCACTTGCATTTTACCCATGCAAGAAGCAAAGCACCAATATTCTCTACAGCTGGTAGGAAGCATTATGTTAGAAAAAAATGGGAGTGCAAGGAGACATTGAGAGGAATCTAGACAATAACACCACTCCTGATTGTGCTGTGTTGGTCTGCAAGTTACGAAGTCCACCTAGGTTTTGCTATAATGTCCATACATCTAATCAGATTACATTCTTACAGATTGTAAATTCCATCACAAAAACTGAACTGAAGATTACACTATTTATAGGCTGAGCATCTCAGAAAAATCCTCAGCCTGGCATGGATTAAAAAAAAACAAACCTGTTACATGCAGCAAAGTCTTAGATAGGAAGTTACCTATTGTCTCTGTTGTCGACTTTATAAGTTGTTCTTGCTCCGGCATGACTGAAGTGTTTGGTTGTTCTATGTCATGTAGTTCCATTGTTCTGATTTTCCCTTTGGCCAAGTACCTTCCGACTGTAAATCCCAAAGCCAATAAGGATCCATGTTGGACCTCCGGGCTCTACAAACAACACCAACAGCGCAACAAATCTCATTTTCAAAGTAAGTAACACTTTGCACAAAGCACTGATTTAAAAACACATATAGACAAACCAGATCAGAAGGCACCCTGAAGAAGGCAGAGCTCTAACACATAATAAAACAACAGAGAGTTTGATACTGTTAGTGCTCTCTGATGAATGGAGTTCATTAAGATGCATTAACAAAACGTGAAAGAGATCTAGGAGGACAGATTAGGAATTTATCACCAGCATTCACATTCCTAAAGCTACCCTTTGGTAGCCAGACTTAAAAAAAAACCCAAACTAAATTGCCTCTACTTAAAAACAAGACATAATCAGACTAAGAGGACAAAATGTACTCTTGGGTAAAAAGCAGTAGAGAGTAATTGCTCTACATTTGCATGGCTAGGAATGAGAACACACCTGACCTATGCTGAAGGCAATGCCTCTACCGCCTGGCAGGCCACAAATCATGAAACTAATCAATACAATTAAATGTCAAGAACACCAATTTCTCCAATGCTGATTTGGTGCTGGAACTATTTAATGACCATGTTTATTCCTACAAGTGAATTCTAGCAAAAGAATTTTGCGGAGAAACAAGGCTCTGAGACTCAAATGCTACCTAACCGGAAAAAAAAACAAAGGTGGGTGCAGGAGCTTAAGCTTGGATTACTTTATACCTCTTGTTTTTTAACACTACAAATGTTGCACCAGTGCAACTGTGCTGCCAGAATGGGATCCTCAACCTAGCCTGGTCACCAGGAACTTGATGTGGTCTCACTGCAGCAAAACCAGCAGAAGATGAATCCTTTCCCCATCTCCACTTTAGTTATCCATTCACACTGCAGTCCTTACTGAGACACTAAGATCACCAATATCCCTAGGTGTACAAATTCAAGTGGTTTTGTACACTAAGTACAGCAGCAAGTGAGAGCTCTGCCTGACTCAGACTCACAAAGGCATGGGAACACACTGCTTTTTTTTCCTTTCACAGTTCACGAGGGTGAGTGTGGCTGAAAGCAAGTAGGGGTTTGGGACCCATCTATACTGGCTTTGTGACTGCAGGAGCTGTGCCCTACATAAAACCAAACAATGACGTGGCTCGGCCCACAGGCAGAGCTTTCACAGATTCAAAATAAAGCAACATAAAGCAATCAGCACTTCTCATCAGCCTGTTACCTGCAATGTAAAATGGTGGCCCTTTAAGTCCTTCAAAGAGACTGATACAAAACCATTTTGGGGAAACAGAACCTAAAAATACTACTCCTTTCCCTCCCATGCAGGATTCAAGACACACCAGCACAGAAACCAGACCAATTTTTTTTCAGGACTCCTTTTCCATGCTTGCAGTGGCAAAATGGAGAAATAAGGATAAGGGGAGGTAAAAGGAGCTGCTGGAGAAGGGAAGACAGGCAAACCCAGCATGAAAAGCCCTGTGGAGGGCTGCTGAGCAGTCCATGTGGGGCAAGCAGGCACAGGCCTAACACAACACAAGATCCTGAGGTGGTGAGGACCCAGGAGGCAGCTATGGCTCAGGAGAGGATGAGCTGAACATTTAACAAGTTAAAAATTTTCTTGATTCTGTGGGTGCTCAGGAATAAGGAACTGGCAAACAGTTCGAGGTAGGTAGTAAGATCCATTACCACTCAGTGTGATGTGACTATTTAGCTGGCTAAAACTAGTTAAATACACGACAATGCTTTGCTTGGGACATGCCTCCATGAAATCCTCCTACTGACCTTAACAGCTTCAGGGATTAAATTATTTAAAGTTCTGTTGCACTCACCTACAACAAAAATCCCTCCTCACTATCCAGCTGGAAGTCAGTTAGTTAATTTTACACCCAGATTAAGGTTAATACATCCTGGACACGTGGTGAGATTCAAATATCCTATCAGTTACATGACATGAGAAAAAACAAGAAGCAGACAAAGGAAGGCAGTTACATGGTTGTCTTTTGTCATCTTGATCAGCTGCTCCAAGGACGCCCTAAGCTCATCTCCAGACATGGTAGACAACACTACAGAATAAAACAGGGCTGCAAGCTCACGCATTTCCTCCTTGTTAGTGTTCATCAGATTCTGTGAGAGTTAAAAAAAAAAAAAGGCATGAAACACTGAAGCAGCTTCATACCCAGTCAGTTGATAAAGAGCTTCAATATACAAAGACAACTGTCATGGAGATACATAAATAGTTCTTAATTCAGAAAGCACTCTTTAAACCAACAGCATTATCATTTAATAAGAAACAAAGCCCTCAATTCAACAAAACACTCATTACACACTGAGCGCTTTGGAGAAAGAAGACCATGAACCACAAGAGGGCCACCCACCAGTTCTATGTCAAAACATGCAGATCGAATTGTTGGCTAAATTCTGTCTTCAGCTAAAAGCTTCCAGAAAATATAAAACACACCCTAAACTACTACTTTCCCTGAGCTGCTGGAGGCTTCCATGCCCTTCTTATTAATCAAAGAGAATTAAAAAAATCTCAAGAGCGTTAACCATTCAAATCCAACCACGACAAAAAAAAAAAGCATCCAGGAAATCACAGTTCTCAAAGCAAAATTACCCAATTTGTACCTGAGATCTTGTATTGTCTAAATAAGTTATTAAAATTCAAATTTTGGAAGCTTCGGGTAATTTGTTATGACAATGTTACCTCTACCAGCAATTTGATGTATATGCAACACACATCCATGAAAAATTCATACCCAAATCTTTGAATGCCTTGGGCTACCACAAAGAAACCAAAACGAGCCACGCAAACAAACAAGAAATGATCTGTCAGGGTGATGAAATGTAATGTTAACTCTAACCTAGCATCAGATGACATATCTGACTTCTAACAAACCCCTCAACCTCTTCACTTCAATTTGCAAGGCAAAAAAGCATGAAATAAGATTTACAACACTATTTCTGAAACTCAGTACTATCAATAACAAATGATGAGGAATACTGAAAAGGGCAATGTTTTCAAGTATTCTCCTGTGAGGTTCAGCCCTGCACATGAACAAGAAGTGATAACCTGCATACAGTGCAATGCAACACAGATATCATCAGGAGAAACTATTAGAACATATTCTAATGTGTTTTAATACTTGACTAAGTATTTATTTCTGCCAGATTGCCCCAGTGAAAGCAATGGTAACCTGTAAGACCTTCAAAAATCCTAGATGTTTGAGGCAAATCATGAAAAAACAGAGAGTTGCCTGAGAAAAGAATCTAGGGAATGCAGAATTCCCTTTGGCTTATTCCTAAGCAGACTCCAGTGTATAGGTTGTTTTTTTTTTTTGTCGGGGGCTAAAAAATAGAAAAAAACCATCTCCACAGAAAGGTCTCTAAAAGAACCAGGGATGTAATTAATCTCATCTTCTAAGAAGTGATTCATGTCTTCCCACTGAAACATTCACACTGTCAAAAATGTGCAGAATGTTGTCTTCAGTTTTCTTCTGCAGAGAAAAAAATGGATGACTATGCCTAGGATAGTATACCTAGGTAGGTAACAGACTACCTAAAATGTGTAAGTGAATGAACAAAAACAGTAATGTAAAAGAACCAAAAAATAATTTTCCCCGTGAATAATTTTCCCACACACAACATTTCATGAGGTGTTGACTATTAGTAGAAATAACAGATTTCAAATCAAGTGCGTATTTGGAAAAAATACTCTGTTTCACCATGGGAAACATGCCAGATTTTGCTAACACCAAATTCCATCCACTCCCCCAGAAAAACACCCAAAAAAAAGGGTTTTCACAATACCTTAATCCAATCCATTTTGTCTACAAATCTGGTGGCTAGTTTTTCTGGATACACTGAAACAACTTCCAGAAGACAATACATGACTGGCAAACCTAAACAATAATCAAAGAATGAGGTTATTAAACAGCTCCAGTATTTACAGCAATGTAACATTCAGTGCTAAAAAGAGGTAAAGAAGTATCAGGCATTTCAGGCATTTATTTGTAATTCACTAGGAATAACAAACAGAACAGGGTATAGCATTTCTCAGACATATTAGAGAAACTTATAAAAGCAAACACTCTAGTAGCAATTCATTCAAAATGCATTCGAATGTTTTAGACTACACTTGTGGCAGAGAGGCTATTATCAGAGTGAGGAAGACACAACATTCACTGGTGAAGAAGCTGCTACATACAATGGCTTCACAATTTTACACTATTATGTCAACTGATGCTGCAATTTTACAGCCATGATTTCTCCCACCTACAAAATAGCACATAAGAAAACAAGTTTAAAGTAAATAGTATACAGACTGTGTTTCAACTCTATGACTGCTGAAGCCAAGTTCAAAATACGAGACAACTAATTTCTAGTAAGAGAAGACATTTATTTCTTCAGGATACTGCTGCACACAGCTTCTTACCTCCAACACCAGCTAAGAGCTGCTGAAGAAGGCCAATATATATATGTACAGGGTTGGTTTCTGCACTTTTTGAAGAGGAAGAGGAAGAGAAAGATATGTGGTTGCCAGACATGAGGTTTCTTATGTAACGTCCAATGGCTGGAGCATGATCTTGCATATCTGCCAAGCTCTGTGAGGTTGGCACCACACCAGCACTGTGAGCAAGACACATCCGCAGATAGAGAACTATCTAAGTAGAGAAGATAAAAAACACAGGATCCTGAATGCATAAGCACTTGAAAAACCATGCAGGAGACAAAAGAGCAGAGAATATGCTGTATTCAATGTAACCAAAACAGAACAGTTTTTTCTTTTATCAAATATAGACAGAAAAGTTAGCATAGAGACAGAACAAGTACAAAGTGTAACAAACCTTAGGATCACTTTCTGCAAGAGGCCTTACAACCCTACATGACTCTCTAAAGATTAAATCATATGCAGACTTTTGGTTTATCATCAGCTGATTTGCAGGGTTTATCATCATTTTGCATTTGGTTTATCATCAGCTCCTTGCAGGAGTTCAGCCTGTACCCTATACCAATTTGGCATGTGTACAAATGCTACCCGACACATTGCTAATACAAATCTCACTTCCCATCTCAGTTTGTGTCTACAGATCACTGAAGCCTGGGATTCTGTTAGGAAAACAGCCCCAAGGAGCACAATGGGACCTCTGCGCAGGACTGCCTGTCTGACATTTAATGCTACTCCTTAGAGATGCTGCAGAAAGCAGTGGAGCAACTCTCTCCTGAACATTCCTCCCAAATCCCCCATGAAAATCTTGTTCAGACTGCCATTTAAGGACAAAGGATGGAGAGTTAATCCCATCTGTTTCAAAGAATTTTAGAACGTAGGGGGACTTATGGTACCTGTTAGGTTCTTACACTGTCCTCTAGATAAATAGTGGTACACATATCTGAGGAATTAAAACCAGACAATTACCTCTCCAAACGTGGCAGGATTAAAAGGCAATGCTGCAGTTCCAGTCATATATTTAGCTGGAGTTTTCATTCGGTGAGTGGCCTAAACAACAGAATACATTAAGAGTGGAACATTCAGACCCATTAATAGCAGAGATGTGGGAAAGCTCAGTGAAATTTTGCTGATGTGACTGTGTTAATCCTCCACTTAACAACTGAAAATGTGTAACAGCTCTGTAATAAAAAGGGCACAGTGCACTAGGTAACAGCCAGTTCGAACCACTTAACATCAATTCAGAAAGTGGAAACTCTGGATGCATGACAGGAATAGCAGGGGAGGCTGAAGGAGTACAACATTCTTTCTTCCTTTCAGGAAACAAAGAAGCACTTAAAAATTTAAAAGCAAAGTACCTCACAAACTTCCAAACTCTGAGCCTCCTCCCTGAGAGGCAGCCAGAAAGCTTTAAAATGGCAGCTCTGCCTGCAGAGGCTGCAGAGCAGCCAGGCTTCCCCAGTACTGGGAGGTGGGTGCCCTGTGCTGTGCCAGCCAAGTCCGGGGAGCCTCTCAGACTGAGAGAGACTCAGAAGGAATCTCTCTACCTGCTATGTAGAGAGCAACTGTAGCAGCAAGTGAGCAACTTCTTTCCATGTAAAGGTTAGCTTTGACAAGCAGGAATATGGCACAGAAAAACACCCAAACAGGAGGTTTTAAGTGACATCCACTGCAAATATTGCAGAAAAGCAATATGTATATATTAAAAGGCAACATGCACACCAGTGTGCATGTCAGGAAGCCTTGTGCTTTAGTAAACACTCAAGGCAATTGCAAAACACAACAGATCCTCACTCCCCTTACACGCCATGATCTTTTGCAATGCTAATTTTAATGATATACAGAATTATTAAAGAAAACTTGATTTAGTGAACAGACAGTGACTTCCTTGAGGAATGGCTTCCCATCCATATAAAGCAGATTGGGTCCTACTCCTTCACATGTACTTTTTTTTTCAGAAGGAGAGAAAGATCACACTAAATCATGCTGTCATTGTTTTCGTCTCAGCCGACTGTGCCAAGTAATGCATACAGATTTCTCAAACACCTCCAAAAGTCACAAATTATTGATAATATGTGAAAAATCATACTTTGAGATACCTAAACAAATAATTATACCTCTAGGATTTTTTGATACACCTTCAGAACACATAAAGGTCTGAAAAGTGCTCAAAAAAATTTTAATTCCCTCATGATTAAGGGACTCTCGTTTTTGTCAGTAGTGACTAAACTACACTGATCCATAATTCTTTAGTGACATTACAAATGTTAAGGAAAATCTTAAAACTAACTTCAGGGGGACAGAATTTAAGAGTGTTATCTAAAACTGAATCTTGGTTTCCTAATTTTTTTATACCTACTTAAATAGTCAGAATTCTGGACAAAAAGCAGGTTTTCTCACAGAACTTCAAATACTTCAGAGAGTAGAGCACAACACCATCACAGCACATATTTCATAAGAAATCTCTCAGGTGTAAGACTTCTGCTATCACAGATCTCTTGCAAAATCACATGTGCTTTAACAGTACATACTTTTAACATTTTTAAAAAGGTAGGCTATCACAAGAAAAAGTATTATCAGTGACTTTCCACATCTCCTTTACTGCTTATAAGCCTAGTATAGCTACTATACACAGAAGCATGTAACACAGATGATATTTTAGCACCTGTCCAAATGAGCTCTCAGTGCAAACAGTTGTGAGTAAAGTGAGTGGCACAATTTTCAGTGCATCTCATTCCACTAAACTTGTGAAAGGCTATTTATATGGCTGTTATTCCACAAATTGCAATGAAGATGAAAAATTAAGCCTTTAAATCAACAAATCGGGCCTTTCACTTGGCCTAGGATCTCCTCTCCTAGCCTATGATTTTTTTTTTGTATGTTATTGTTCATTGGGCCAAATAAAAAGTAGTCTTCTTGCACCTTCAGGAACTGTGTAAAACATGCTGGATTATAAGCCTTGAAAACTGGATTTTTCATTCCACATATCATCTCCACAAAAATCCAAGAACGCAAAACACTCCCTTTGTTAAAAGATCTGCCTCCCTACTTAACACTTGGATCTCTTGCTGCCAGCAGAAAGTGACGACAAGTGGTAATCTTGGCAATGAAATACTATGTGCAGTCCTTACTTTGATTTTCACTAACTTTATTCCTTGGGGCAGCTGTAGGAAACAGACACAGGGAAGGGAAGACCACACTTATCCCACGCCTAAGCATCACACCTCTATTTGTCATTTACCATGACAGAAGCACTGTACCTTGTCTTGAATGTAATGGACCATTTCAGGGAAAGAAGGCATCTGCTTCCCAGAACTCTCCTTTTCATTTTTTCCAGAAAATGTTCTCAGTACCCGCTGGGCTTCTCCATGTACCTCCTCCCGTCTTTCAGAAGAAAAGATGAGAAACAGAAATTATTTGCACAGAACAAACAGCCTTTAATGAGCAATAAGATATGCTGGGAAGCTGGGGGAGACAGAACAGTTTTTAAATGAGATGTGGGTTGTTTTTTGTTTGGTTTGTTTGGTTTTTTTTTTTTGAAAGAAAGGGAGAAAAAATCTTCCACTACAACTTTTAGAATTTGTTTATTTTAGAGACAGGAAAGAAAAAGGGATAGTACTGAGTGCTCTTTGCAAAACTGTCTGGATGAGCTCACTTCTAGAACTCTTACATCCTTCTAGAGCTCAGCATCAGNAACATGCATATGTGTATGTTTATATGAGAAAATAATTTATAAAGGAAAACAACTTACGGGTCTCCTGCAGCTAACAGGAGTAAGTATCTGGAAGGGATATGGTCTGGAGGGAACACTGTGCTAGCAAATTTTACAGCCACTTGACGTACTTGAACTTCAGGCTTAAAGGGAAAAGACATAAACATATGGTTGAGTTTTAAATGACAGCAGTAATGACTTTCACTCACCACTTGTACATCATCAGTCATTTGTCCTGACCTCTGGTACCAACATGATTCAAGAAGTTTAGACATTTTGAGACACTACTCATGCTCACACTTCATATGGCAAGAGACAGGGCAAAGAAAAGCAAATTACACATATATACACAAGTGGGGAATTAAATGTTTAATTAAACACATGCACACTTCGGAGAATCATACCAATTCTTAAAAAACTGAACTGCTCAATCCAGGCAGTTTTGAAATGAAACTGACATATATCATCTCTCCAGGGAAAACAGAGCTATGCTTAGGAACAGCATAGCCAGAGGTGGGAAAGAAATATCAGCTTAGGGTTCTGACTCTGTCTGTAAGGTACACACAGTCTCAAAAAGGTATTGCCTGGAGATTTAGATCCCTTGAGCAAAGGAGTTATCAGCATGAAAATTCTCTCTTACACTAGAAATACATACACCTCCACAGTCAGCCACGCAAACACAGAGTATACCACGCTCACTCTTCCTGAAAATCCAGACCTCTGGTGTATTCTGAACATGAAAAAGGTACTCAAAGTATGAGTAAGTCAAGTCTGGTTTAGTCTAGACTATGTCTCAAGGCTGAGCTCCTGGAGAGGTTCACAGGTGCCTTATGTCAGGTATCACACAGCCTGCTGAAACTCCACTTAGCAGTGAATGATCCTTTCTACCAAACTCTCAATGTCCCACAGTGTTTCAGAAGACTGCCCCTGAAGCATTTACTTCTGAAGTTTTCTAAGGAGAAGACTATCAGAAACATACAATGCAATTCAAATGGTTTTAGGTTTTTGCTAATACAAATAGAGACACAATAGATAACCGCAGTGTTATCTTCCTTGCCATCACCAAGCCACACTAAAAATATTTTATCTGAGCATACACACCCTGCCTTCTCCCAGACAGGCCAATATATTCAGTATGGAAAGGAAGATATGCTCCAGAATTATCTAACAGGAAGTGTCAGGCAACAGGAAGACAATTAATTACTCTTTTTTTCAGGTATGTGATTTTGACTCCACTGAAAATACCTTTATTAAATAAGAAGCTACAAGAGCTTCCATGAGAGTACGCTGGGCTCCTTCCAAGTTACTATATGCTCCAACCATCATAGATAATGCCTCTTGAATGGCAAGCCTAGTATCAGCATCTTCCTGCAGTAAAAAACCAAGAGTTTTCACCTTACAGTGTGTAATGTCAAGAACTGAACAAAATCAGAAGAAAACAATAATGATATCCCAAAGCCCCATCAGCACCCACCTTGCATAAGGCTTCAAAAAACTGCTGTACCAGCGCTATATCCTTGGTAAAGAGCTGAGGCATTCGGCTGAAACAAGATATTTGAATCCATGAAGCTTCTGGGTTTTTTTTTTTATNAGGGAGAAAAAATCTTCCACTACAACTTTTAGAATTTGTTTATTTTAGAGACAGGAAAGAAAAAGGGATAGTACTGAGTGCTCTTTGCAAAACTGTCTGGATGAGCTCACTTCTAGAACTCTTACATCCTTCTAGAGCTCAGCATCAGTTCCTGGTTCCCACATCCTTGTTTCCCTATCTGCTACTTCTCCCTATCACTTTCTATAGTCAAGTTTCAGCTACCACCTACCAGGCTTATCGCTACTCTTGAAACAGTGCTGACACTGCCATGACGAAACTGGTTGTTACAGCTGATCTGCTCAGCTTTCCTTACTTATACAATAGCTACTCTCATCAAAACTTTAGTAATTAAAGTAAATTGAGAAAAAAACCCTACCATTTACACTGCAGTAACAGAAAACTGCAAATGAAATGATTGCTGTAATTTAACAAGTCACCTACTCCTCAGCAGAGAGTGGCAACTCTCAAAACCAAGCTCAACTCTCTGCAAATACAAGCTAAAAATAGACTGCCAGAATTTGTCAGGAAAAAATTACTTCTAGACACTGTAAAAGTGATTTCAATTAATTCATTTTTACTTTTGCAATTGCAACTGATCATTAGCATGAAGTGCTTTAGTGACTGCAGTTCATGTGAAACAAGAAAAAGAATCTAAAGACTGTCACTGAGTAGAGTAACAGCTCTCCATTGGAATGTCAAGAATGTTAAGTTTGATTTCCAAATTACCGTATTTAATTTTCTTTGAGTTATTAATGTGTGAACTTACACACAAACACAGATACATGTATTCATATTTAATGCAAACATATACATGTGTGTGTGCATATCCATATATATATATATATATA